>CAUYRH010157941.1:0-10154 GCA_963574655.1 Perodicticus potto | reverse complement strand
ACACAAAGTAATAAAGACAGAGACACACGGATACAGAGAGACACAGAAAAAGACATAAAGTAATAAAGGGAAGGTAGGGCGGGGTTAGCAGGGTCACACACACCTGTGGCCTCGTCAACTTAGTGAATGGCAGACCGGAGGAGCTGACCCTAGGTGAGACTAATACTTGCATCCCAGACCTGGCCTTGGACTGCAAGTCCAGCCTCAGGATCTAGCCTGGTCTCCGACAACGAGCTGCCATTGTGGATCTGGCACCAGCTTCCTCCTGGCCTTCCACCTGCCCAGCTTGAGCAGAGGCGCCCACCTCTGTGCCAGTGGGTCCCACAGGGCAGATCAGGGAGCTTCGTTCATCAGCAGTAGGTGATGGGCATGAGGACCCAACCTCTGAACCTCCCAGGGCCCACAGGGCAGTGCCCTGACCCCCAGGCATTCTGCAGTGTCCTCAGACATCCGCTACCACACCTGCAAACAGCTGTTTCTTCATAAACCCAACAAAACATGGGAAGGAGGCAGGAAAACAGCAAATTGTTTCTAGAGAGTAAAGAAAAGCCTGCAACCCTTAACCATGTCAAACTCCCTTAGGACATTTATTTGAGAAGCCATGTGTTGTAAACATAAAATATATATTAGAAAAACACTAAGAATGTGTTAAGGGAAAGGTAAAAGTTACATCTACTTAGGAAAACAAATAACCACCTAAGATGATCAAATCCCAAATGGCTGAAGACCTGCACCTCCAATTCTCCAGCGATGAAACACATGGGCTGTTGGGAAGGCGCAAGGGGCTCAAGGACTCCCAGCAGTGCCATGAGCCAGAAACTTCTAACACAGAGACCACAGTCGTGTTAAGAGTAAGTGTCTCCTGCTCCTCAGGTAAGACTTCACAGCAATGCTATTTTGATGCTGACTTCAGATAAGAGATTAAATTCTTCTCTAAGGGCTGGCACATATAAGCACTCATGTGTCTGTACTGGTCTGACATATATAAGCACTCATGGTCCAAGTTTAAAAAATGAATGACTGAGACTCATCCTGAGTCCTGAAGACCCAGAGCTCCCCAACCTCACCTGCTCTGGGAATTCACTATCAGCTTTTTATCACACACGCAGTTCTTCATTTTAAAACTAGGAAGTTCAGTTGTTTATTTGTTGCACTGAGACCTAAGGTTTCATTACAATTTACAAAAATACCTATTTTATGAATTATTCATCAATGGTTGGCAGAAGTACCCACTGGAAAATGTGATTATGACAGATGATTTCAGATATATCTCTTCTACCCTTAGAAACTTACCAGGAGCCCAGGCAGAGCCTTAGTCCCTCTCAGCCCCACCAGTCACGAGAGGCCAGGGCCACCTCAGAGTCCCCATTCCCCACAGAGACCGGCCGAGCTCCCCAGTAAGCCCCCACAGGCCCCCAGGACGTAGCATTTCTAGCAGTCTAATCTCGAGCTCTGTGGTGACAGCACTGGCCAGTGTCCCTGAGAGGGAGGAGCTGAGCCCCTTTCCCCAGGCAGACCCTGGTGCTGTCCTCAAGGCCAAGACAGCGAGTCTGTGAGAAACCCTGAACAAAGATGCCCAGTGGGATCCAGCTCAGAGTCCATGATGAGCACAGTGCCCGTCACCCACAAGAGCTCATTTGGCCTGTGCCACTCCAGAGGATCCCCCAGGGCAGGGGCCACCTGGGCAACACCCTGCACACATCTGCACCCTGAAGGGGCAGGACTCTGTCCCTGACACAGCCAGCACCGCCCCCAGCCTGCCTGGGAATTCCCCACGCTCCTGTGGATTTTCCCACAAGCCCCCAGCACCCCCTCACCAAGGGCATAGCACACCAGAACACCCCCAGCCTCTCTCGTCCCCGCACACTGCCATCCCTGCAACGTCTCCACTGCAAAAAGGGCATATTTCCAGGAAAGCGAAGATCCGCCCATGCCAGACACACCTGTGCTTGTTTTCAGGAGAAGCCACAGATCTAGGATGTCCTGGGACAGCAGGGAATCCAGGCTTGAGGTCATGCTGCCTGCGGTGCTGGTCAGGAGCCCGCCTGCCTCCCGGAAGGGAACGCCCTCTAGGGGCACACAAAGGAAGGCAGCACAGCACCATCCTGGCAAGCACAACTCCACACCTCCCTCGGTCTGCTGCGTGCACCTGGCCTCTCAGGGCGGCCCTGAGCTGCTCTGCCCCGGGCTGGATTCCCTTCCGATTAAAGAGCCAGGGATGGCTCACGTAGCCTGTCACAGGCGGCTTAACTGTTGAGATACTGGTGGCAGCTGAGCCCCTGCCAGCCATAGCTCCAGGCTCCTGGTATTGCCTGTCTCAAACCTCCCTGCAGGGGCCCCATGCTCAGTCAAAGCCCTGTCCACTGACCATGGGAGACCTGAGTCTGTAGGGGCTGAGCTCAGCCAAAGCCCCATCCACTGACCATAGGGGGCATGAGCCTACAGGGGCTGAGCTCAGCCAAAGCCCCATCCACTGACCACAGGGACCTGAGTCTACAGGGGACGAGCTCAGCCAAAGCCCCATCCACTGACCACAGAGGGCCTGAGTCTACAGGGGCTGAGCTCAGCCAAAGCCCCATCCACTGACCACAGGGAGCCTGAATCTACAGGGAGCCGTGCTCAGCCAAGGCCCCTGGGGGCCTGGGCCTGCTGCCCCTAACCACTCATGTGGACTAGGAGAGCAGCTTCTGAGCACTGTGGTGGCAATTGGTTCTGCTGCTGTCCTTCTCCCCGTCACCAGGTCCTTTGAGCGCTCCGTGAGCCAAGGCCACTAGTAGTTCAGGAGCCAGATTTCAGAACGCCCTGCGTGCTAAGAGCACAGGAAATACATCAGGCAGTCTTTCTCTTTAAGGTTAGGAAGGGAATACTCAAACATGACACCTGAAAACGAGAATGGCTGCCCAGGGGAATTCCATGGGACTGGCTGTCTCCCAAGGCTGTGGATCTTGTAGGCACTGAGGTTCTGTCTCTAACAAGCTCCTAAGTGATGTAAGACCACGCCCCCAAGCACCAGAGTTCGAGCAGGACCCAAGGGAAGAAGAGACCAACCCTCAAGTCCTTTAAGCAGATGTAGGCGAGTGTCAGACTCAGAGCAGGGAGCCAGGAGGATCCCTGGCCTGGTCTGAGACTCTCTCTTCGTCTCTGCCCTGCACCTTGTGCGAGGCCCCGCCTAGTCCTAGGACCCTGCAGGTGACTGAACTCCTGAGGGACACTGATCCAGACACTTGCTCCTGCCCTAGGGTCCATGGCTTCCCCACATCTACAGGCCTCCCTGGCTCCCTGCCAGTGGGATGTGTGACCTCAAAGTCAGTCACCTAGGGCAAGTCCTGGTTCCACACTGGCTACAACAGGGGCAAGATGCTTAAGGCTGCCTGAAACTTACAAGCTAGAGAGATGTACATGAGAGACACTGAGAGCCTCCAGGGCCCTGAGCCGGGGACGTCGGCCACAAGCAAACCTTTCCTCCGGGCCATGACTCCAGTTTCCACCTTGTGCACCTTGAGGACACTGGTGACAGCTGAGCTCATCCTAAACGACCCATGCATCTCGGAGTCAGAGGCGGGGTCTCAGACCCGACAGAGCAACTGACACAGCCTTTCCTCACAGGCTGGCACCAGCAAGTGGCCGTGGCAGCAAAATCACTTCTCAGGACATTCTGCTCACACTACATCTTTGGGACCTAAAAAGGATGACCTCACACGGCTCCGCACGTGTCCACCAGGCCACGAACCTGACTGGACGAGGATGGGAGCAGGTGCCTCGTGCTCCTGTGCAGTGTGGAGCGCACAAGGCCTAAAGGCGGAGACCAGGCTGAGAGCACGGTGCCTGAGGCAAGTGCCCCACGAAGGGGCAAAAAAGCAGCCTCCCCTCACAGAGAGGCACCCAGGGACCTCTGGGAGAGCCCCGCTTCTCCACACTAGGGCTGGGCTATTTGAGGAAATGCAGCATTATAGGCCAAAACGTGCGGTGCCTGCACTTGACGTGAGCAATATCCGGTTCCAAACCAGAAGAGAGTGTAAAGCACTGACGCAGGCAAACTGCAGCCTGGGAGTGAGCAACACCCATCCTGACTACACCTGGCCTCCCCCCGGTGAGCCTTCCCTGTGTGGCTATCCACTGTGGCTGACGAAAGAACGTCACACAGCATCACCTTTGTCTCCAGTTCTAGCCCCAGACCCCTCCTTCCTGCTGCAGACAGAGCAGCCCTTCTCTAAATGGATAATGGATGCAGCCTCTGGATACACCTGCCTGCAGTGAAAAACACAAATAAGTAAGAATTAGGAGCCTGAGACAGAGCAAACATCCTTGCAGCCCTCCCCTGCCTAGGCTGGAAAGCTGGGAAGACAAGGGAGGCGAGAGCTCCCACTGCCTCAGGAGTGTTTTTATCTGGCTTGCAAATCCTAAACCTGGACCTCCAGTCCCAAGGCAATGGCACCTGAAGCACACTCACAGAAGGGGCCTCTCCACAGCTTGACCAGTGCAGCAGAAAAGTTCGCAATGTCCAGGCCAGGCCAAGTCCGTGCTGGACACATGAGGATAGGCCAAGTCCACACCGCACTAGTCCCCAAAACATGCATTTCTTGCAATTTCTTACAGGCTTTTCCCTTCAGTCTGATTTCAAACTGATTCTGGGAGCCCACTCTCCTCAGTGAGTAGAGTTACTAATTGCCTTCCAAGAAGCTCAAACCCAGCCTCCTGGGTAGGCTTGCAGGAGCCTCTATAAACATCCTACTCAGCTCATTTCCCCAGCAGTGCCGCCCCAGGCCAGGACCCTGGCTGCTCCACTCAGGTCTCTGAGCTGCCCCTTCTTAGGGACACTCCCCAGATTTGTATTTTATTGTATTTTGTGAACTGTTTCCTAGTTTGTTCTGCATTTAAAGTTTCACTTTCCATTGAACAGTCATGGGTGTCTTATGAGGGCTGCAGGCAGGAGCTGTTTACTTACATTTATTCTTATTCCTTTTCATTATTGTGAGTGCTTTATAGGTAAATATGCATAGAATAACAAATGTGTACGGCAGTTATATTAACACACAGAGAGAAGTGCGCCTAGAAGTTATGTGGGCGCACGCTGAGGCTCAGGTGGCGAGATGCAGAAGCACAGGGAGGGACGTGGCCAGGGCACATGGAGGTCCTCACTGCAAGGGAACGCTTGGGCCCAGCACACTGGCCCTGGTGCAGGTCATGAAACAGAAGTGTTAGCCACGGGTGTGGCTGCTGTGGGCAGAGCCAGCACCCCCTAGGGGGACAGGCCACCCAGCCCTGTCTGGATCAGCTCCATAGGAAGGCTCTCCTTGCCTGGAGGGAAGAACAATGAAGCCCCCTTGGGGACAGTCTAGGTGGGGCCCAGGACCCAGTGTCCAGTAGGAACCCCACCATCATTTCCAGCCCACAGTGGGCTATAGGGGCAGCTTTCTACTCCTCCCAGATGGACAATTTCAAGTACAGTTAAGTACTTGACCATCGAGGCTGGAGCCACCAGACTGTGGGGCAGGTATGTAGCGGAAAGCGAACAGCTGTAGCCAAACAACTCACAGCAGGATCTGGATGCAAGGCAAACCTGCCTCCAGAATGCTGCCTGGCTGGGGCTGAAGAGGAGTGAGATGGGGATGGGTCCACGGTGCCTCTGTTCCACCAGCCACGCCCGGACCGGGGGCCATCCTCTCCAGCAGCAGAGGGGTCCAGCCAGGCCCCAGAGAGGCTGTCTGAGTCCGCCTGCCAGCTCTTTGTGACCCCCACTCCCTTACACACACCTGAAGCAGGGAAGGCACTCTTTACTGCCAGGATTTAGGAAGGCGTAGGGAAGGGCCCCACCCAGGCTCTGAAGGGAATTCAGGGCTGTCTGGGGAGCCCAGAGCTCACCTGGCAGGAGCAGCACCTCCCTGGGTGCGTGGGCTGGGCTGGGCCAGAACCAACTTCCCGCCTCTGTGGTGCCTGGGATAGTGAGGGCGGGCCAGCCCTGAGGGCCAGGTGTGTCTGCCAGTCTGTGAGTTTCACCCAGGTGGTGGGTGGCAGAGAGAGCTGCTCAGGATCCCAGGCAGGGCCAGGCTGTGCAACGCCTGTGGAGACAGGGCTAAGGACTCACCTGGGTGTGGGGGGCTGTGGGCAGGCTCTGCCCCTGTACTCGGGGGCAATGGAGGAGTACCAGGGCCCAAGCGAAGGGCTCCCAGGGGCCTAGGTTTGTCCTGGGCATGGGCCCATTTATGTGTGGCAAATATCTAGCTGGGGGGTGGGTGTGGGGTTGCTGTGCACCATGAAAGCTGTTTCCCCAAACTTGTTCCAAGTGGAGGAAGTGTTCATGGCACACGAGGTGGAAGTCTCAGCCCAGGTCCTGTATTGTCTGGCCCCTACTCTGCTATGCCATGGCAGGGGAAGGGCCTGCCCAGGAACACGGGCTCTACCTGCTGCCAGGTTATTTTTAAAATGCTCCAAAGCTAAGACATTTTATTTTTAATGACCTTTACCTTTGCTCTGCAGAATGCCATGAGCTGAGGGCCTCGGGCTGCCTTGGGGACCTGGATGCAGTGGCCCAGGGGAACATGCGATTTGGGCTCTGACAGTGGGGGCAGGGAATCCAGAGGGCAGAGAGTTGGGTCAGATCCGCTTGTTGTGGGATGGGTAGGTGGGGCCTGTGCTTTGGCTGAATTTAAAGGCTGTACTGAGTATATGTGACCCCTCTCCCCCATCCCTGGTGCTTCTGGGCCACAGGGCTCATGCTGGAGCATCCAGGACCAAGCAGGGCCTACAGAGCATGGGCGAGGGAGCCACCTTTGTGCCTCCCAGCTGGACTGTAGGGCTTGAATCCACCACTCCCCAGGTGCCTGCTCCCCATACGGAAGCAGAAGCGGTGGCTAGGCCCATGGGAGATATTGGCGGGTGACAGCATGTTAAGGATGGGGGTGGGTATGGTTCCCAGCAGACAGGTCTCCCGCAAACAGATCTAGGCTCTGAGCTGAATGGCAGCCCGAGGGTGGCTGTGATGCTAACATGCTGGGCACCAGCTGTATACCAGACACTTACAAAGGCTCTTTCTCAAACTTTTAGTCGCTCTCAAGCAACAGCAACATTCCAGTGTAGACTCTAAGGCCTGGCCCAGACCCCCGCTCTGCTGGACACTGGACTGTGAACTGTGTGTCCCCAGAAGTCCCAGAGCCTCGGTGGCACATCTGTAAAATAGGCGGGAACCCTGGGCCTGGGCACCAAGCTGGGGAAGGGCAGTGAGCCGCCAGGTAAGGATGCCCCTCAAGAGGAGGGCAGGACAGGAGCGGTTGTGGCCCAACCCCGTCAGACCACGTTGAAAAGACAACTGGGGAAGACAGTCCTGAAGGGGGTCCTGGGCCCATGCTGCGCACACTCCAAGGAGGTCCCTACGGTGGGGGGCATTCTTCCCATTTTGTGGGGATAAGACAGAGCTGGAAACAGACACAGGCCTTGGCTCTCATGGGAGGGGGAAGACCTGGGATGGGGGCTGCACCTGGCTTCACTCCACCTGACAGTGCAGCAGGGGTGGCCCTGGCAGACATCCCCGAGCAGAGAACACGCGCCGGGGAGAATCTCTCCACTTCTGCAGCGTGATTCACACCCTGATAGGGAGGACAAGGCACAGCTCTCACCACGGGCTTCACAGCTGTGCGGCCACTGGTCACTGAGCTGGCTGTTCCAGCAGCCACTGCCTTGGCCAGCCCACCAAAGGGGAGTTTTCATGTCTCAAAATATTTTTAACACTATCTTCCCCACCCTCAAACTAGCTGTGTACAAGTGCAGAATACAGAGGTGTGAGATACTGCGCCACAGCACGCCCCTCCAGCACCGAGGTGACCCATTCTGGTGTCTCCCACACCCAGCACCACCCAGTTTCCACCAGGAAAAGGTGCTGGTTTGGAGCTGGGTTTGGAATCCCCCTCCCCCTGGGAACAGGCGCTGCCCCCGTTTCCATTTGTAAGGGAAGGCATGTTTGTTGTTGCTATTGAGCACTTTGCATGAAGGCTGGAACATCCACAGATGACCACCCACTCACAATGACCAACTTAAGGTGACCACACACGTCAGTACAGCAGGCCTCGTTCCTTATGGTGACCACCTCCATATGTAGACCACTTACAGTCCCTCAGGCGGTCAACTTGTAGTCCTGCTGTACTTATGTCTTGTGTAACTAAGCTGGTGACCGCCACTCGTGTACCTCCCATCTGAATGTGGGCATAGAGCAGGGACTTTCCTCTGATAGGAGCTGCCTCCCAGTGCACTTGTAGCATCATCAACAGACCGAACCTCTATTCAGACTCCACTGCCCACTCTCCCAGATGTTTCTGGCTCTAAAATGGCACCTGGTGCCTGAGTAACTTGCTCTTGTGTCCATCTTGACCAGTGGCACCACTGTCAACCTTGACTTCCAAGACCGACATCACAGAACTGTTGTGATGTCTTCCTCCCTGTCTGCACTCTGCCCCTGAAGTCTCCCAGCCCTGTCTTCTGCCCTTCCTCTGCTGCTTCTATGGCCCAAGCCTCACACTCTGTGGCCTGGTCCTCTCTGCTGGTCCTGCGCATCTCTGCACTGTCCCTATGCATGGGGAGCTCTGTGCTTCTAAGAAGTCTCATTGCACATTGCTGCAGAAAGTCCACAGGTGGCATCCGAGGCTGTGGGTTGGTTCCTGCACTGACTTGGACCCAGACAACTCTGGGCCACCCATCCTATCTGCCTGCAGGTGCTCCTGTGCCCTCGCTGAGTTTACACTGACACGTCACCCCTCGCCCCTGCCTACTCTGCCTCCTTGTGGCCTCTGCACCCCCTGCACCACCCTCTCCAATTGCACAGCACACTGTAATGTCCTGCCTAACGGTCACCTGGCCAGACACGTGAGCTTCTCCTCAGTGACAGCCTCTCCTCAGCCTGACGCCTACACACACAGACGGATGGAGCCCAGGCTGCTATTGAAGCACTTGGGAAAGTGCGCTGATCTCAGCATGGCCACCTGAGACGACCACAGAAGAAAATGCTGTGTTTTATTTTGTTTAGTGCTCTAACTCAAAAGTCAGTTTTTAAAACCTGACTTACCTGAGCCTGTCAGTGTTTTAGATGTTATGCTGATTTACCAAGAAGGTAGCAGTCCTCACACAACAAAAAGCAACCATCATCAATTAGCGGGTGAATGGCTAGGAATGCCAAGGGCAGGCAAAGTTAGGTTAAGTACCACGTCTGCCCCCCACCCACAGTGTTATATAAAAACAACACTTGGCCGAGAAACAGCCTTCTATATCAGGACTCAGTGGGGCCGGTAACTGCCTCAGCACTCAACTCCTATGAGTTGTGCTGTATCCAAAACCCTCTCAAGGGGCAAAGACTCTTGGCTGTGAGGACAACAAGGAACCCCGTGGACTCCACAGATGGCAGCTGGGCCCTGTCACAGACCAAGGACGGTATCTTTTTAAACACATTGGCTTCTGGTAAATGCAGCCAAATAGCTCCTGCAGGTTGATTACCCCTTATCTGAACTGCTTTAGGCCAGATGGTTTCAGGCTTCAGATTCTGGAGTATCTGCAGGGGCAGACAGATTGCTTGGGGACGGAGCCCAAGTCTAGACATGAGACCCATGGATGTTTCACACACCAATTAGGGATGCTCAACCTATAATAAAAAGTTAATACTTTCCTTGTTTCAGTAACTATTTTTAATACAGTAAGATCATTAGGCAGGGTAAAAAAGAGGAGATTTCAACAAGAAATTATTCTCATGGGCTGAATCCTAAGTAGGCCAAGCCCTAGCCAGGGGCGTGTGGCCAAGACCAGGGCCAGCCAAACCCCCATCTATAGGACACTACTTCTCCCAGGTGGTTGGGGCCTCCCTCCCCTCAGGTGGGTCCTCCCTCTCCCCTCAGGTGGGTCCTCTCTCCCCTCAGGTGGATCCTCCCTCCCCTCAGGTGGATCCTCCCTCTCCCCTCAGGTGGGTCCTCCCTCTACCCTCAGGTGGGTCCTCTCTCCCCTCAGGTGGGTCCTCCCTCCCCTCAGGTGGGTCGTCTCTCCCCTCAGGTGGGTCCAGTCTCCACTCATGTGGGTCCTCCCTCTCCCCTCAGGTGGATCCTCCCTACCCTCAGGTGGTTCCTCCCTCCCCGCAGGTGGTTCCGCCGTCTCCCTCAGGTGGATCGTCCGTGGGCTCCGGG
>CAUYRH010157939.1:0-11576 GCA_963574655.1 Perodicticus potto | reverse complement strand
CCACAACGCCTGGCCATTTTTTGCTTCCAGCTGTCATTGTTGCTTGGCGGGCCCGGGCTGGATTCGAACCTGCCAGCTCAGGTGTACGTGGCTGGCGCCTTAGCCTGTTGAGCTACAGGCGCCGAGCCCAGAGATGATTTTTTTAATGGTCTTTGGTCCCTACTTTGTGTTAGGATGGTAGATACTCAGGGAAGCCTTATAGAATGTCAAAGACAAGGAGGAGAAAGAGTTTGCTATGCAGTTCCAAATATTTTTTTTTATGTGTAAAGCAAGTAGGCATAGACGGGACCAGCCCAAAACCTTAGTCTTATTAATGGTGTCCTCCCTACTCAATTGGAATTTTAAAAAGACATTAGTAGGCTGCATATTTTTATTTTTATTCTCTTCTGCACCCCACACCCTGTAGACCAGGTAAACATGTCTTTTCCTTATCTGTTTAACTCATTTATTTATTGCGTATGTGAGTTGACAGTAAATCACTTTGTCCTTTCATGTTTGCTAGAATCGCGGCTGTCCATTTGAGTCCAAACTTTCAGAGGGCAGAGACCACATCTGTTCAATTTGCTTTGTATGGTATCCAGCAAAGGGCTGCAGTATGGTGTCACAAAGAAGTTCTGGACTTGGACCCTGGAGACCCAGACTTTAGTGCTGGCTGTGTGACCCTTAAAATCTGGGCCTCATTTTTATTTGTGGTTAAAAAATATAGTGGGAATGACATTTTCTGTTCTTACCTCCCAGGGTCGAGAGAAGGATTAAGTGAATTGATGCAGAAGAAAGAGTTGTAGAACCTGTCACATAAATAGGGTTTCTTAAATTATAAAATGGGTTTTGATAATAAGTATACCAGCGTAACCAAAGCTCAAATTATGAGATGGTTCCAATGGAGAAGCTGATGTGCACAGAAGACAGCTGCTGGCTCTGGCTTCAGGCTAAGCTGCAAAGGCCCACTGGCAGGACAGGAGGGCAGTATCAGGATAGAAAGAAGCTATAGTTAAAACCAAACTTTAGACCTAAGTGACACTAGCTATTCCAATAGCTTCCTTATCTCTAAAGCGGCACTTATCTATCTGGCCTTTCAGTGCAAACTCTTTTTTTTTCTTCTAGGGCTATCTTGGCATTTATTTTAACTTTTCACTAGAATTTAAGTGGGGAGGTGAGGGGGCACATAAGGTACCCATGGCCCACATCTCTTTGAGAATGGACATATTCGTACACTTGTGCACATATACATGTTTCCATAACAAGCCCTATGACAGAAAAGCCAGAAGTCCAGCTCTCTGACCTGTCTCTGGACACTGCCACTTTGAGATATGAGAAAAAGTGAGTAAAAAATGGGAATCTAGGACAACTTTTTCCATTTCGTTTAAGTTTCCTGTAGGAAGGACTTAGGGAAGAGAATTGGACAGTCATTCTTAGGAAAGGAAAAGGATTGCAAAATATTCATGAAGTCTCCAGAGTACAATCTTAGGCATTAGGTCTCAAGATGTACAGAACATTTTAGTAAGAATTTGTAATTTAGGCTCGACACCTGTAGCTCAAGTGGCTAAGGCACCTGCCACATATACCAGAGCTGGCAGGTTCAAATCCAGCCCAGGCCTGCCAAACAACAATGACAACTAAAACCAAAAAATAGCCGGGTGTTGTGGAGGGTGCCTGTAGTCCCAGCTACTTGGGAGGCTGAGGCAAGAGAATCACTTAAGCCCAGGAGTTGGCGGTTTCTGTGAGCTGTAATGCTATGGCACTCTACCCAGGGTGACAGCTTGAGGCTCTGTCTCCAAAAAAAAAAAAAAAGAATTTATAATTTAAAAAATATGTTCTGGGCTGGGCACAGTGGCCCACACCTGTAATCCTAACACTCTGGGAGGCCAGGGTGGGTGGATTGCTTGAGCTCACGAGTTCGAGACCAGCCTGAGCTAGAGCAAGACCCTGTCTTTAAAAATAGCTGGGCATTAGGGCAGGCACCTATAATTCCAGCTACTAGTGAGGCTGAGGCAAGAGAATCGCTTAAGCCCAGAAGTCTAAGGTTGCTGTGAGCTATGTGCCATGGCACTCTTACCAGGGGCGACAAAGTGAGACTCTGTCCCGCCCCCCCCAAAAAAACAAATGTTCTGTTGGTTTCTGACTATGCATTAATGAATAAAGTTGGTGAAGAACTATCCAAGATCTGAAAAGCAGGATGACAGAAGCCTCATCTTCCACTAAGGTCAGATATGGGTGCTAAATGTTGCCTACAATGACTGACTGCCAAGCTGCAGTGTCAGCAGCTAAATAAGGGAGGTACAATAAAAGGACTTTTATTATAATATGTTGAGTAGTGAGTAACATTGGTGGGCACCTTGCTTCCTGTGATAGGTGTGTGAAAGGGATGATCTAAAGTAAGGCTGAGGAACTAGAATCTCCAGTAGGGAACTATGTTAACCCTGAGGCCCAAGCATCAAAATTTCAGATACACAGAAGAGAGAAAGAAGCGAAATAATAATAATAATAAATTAAATAAAGGAGCTGCAGAAGTAGAACTGATTATTCGAATTATTGTCCATCTCATATCAAGGGTATCTATTTTTATTCCACAGGAATATGTGTCAATTTTTCAGAGCAGGCCTGTCAAATTCTCTGAAGGAGTCAGAAAACCTGGGTCCTGGTTTGGTTTCTTTGTACACTGGGTTGGGTGACTTTGAGCCAATAAAAAACATTCCTTGGCCTGACTTTCCTTCCCTGAGAAAAATATCTGTCCTGTCTGTGTTGCAGGGTTGTTAAAAGATCTGATGAAATAACATACATAACCTCCCTACAAAAACCATAAACCATTCTCCACAGGGAAGGGCATATTATTATCACTATTCTAATTACTACCAGCCCTTCAGAGAGTTGGCCTATGGGTGGAGAGTCACAGACACTGAGAAGGTCACCTCCTACAATTGCCATCACTCTGTACACCCCTCTTTAAGCTGGATGGCTCTGGCCAGTAGAGGGTGGGGAATGCATCAAGTGTTCAAAGATGGCAAAGCAAGACATTATCTCGGTCAGACATTCTGGGCTCACCGGCTCCTACAGATGCCAAGTTCTTTCTTACATTGAATCTAAGTCTCTCCTTTTATTACTTAAACTCATTTCTTCCTCTTTTGCCTGAAGACTTTCTCTACCTGTTGAAATAAGATAACATTTTTAGTATTTATCCACTGAAGACACTCATCATTGAAGAACATGATCCAAAGGTGCCAAAATTGTGATCTCTGGAGTCTGGAGTGCCACTGTCATAAAAGCCTCCAGACTCCAAGTGTCATAAAAGCTAAGAGTCTGTTTTTGGAAGGGGACAAGGACAAAGTCAACTCTTGGGCCCCTTTATTTATAAAGTTTTAATCTCTTCCCTAATCTTGTCTTAGGCTCAGGTCATTTTTCTCCCTGCAGGTTTTTTTTCTTTTTCGGGGTGGGGGGGATGCTTGTCTTAGTCTGTTTTGTGTTGCTCTAGCAAAATACTACAGACTGGTTAATTTATAAAGAAAAGAAATTTATTTCTCACAGTTCAGGAGGCTGGAAACCTAATATCAAGGTGCTGATATCTGGTATGGGCCTTCTCTCTGCATTATCCCATAGCAGAAGGCAGAAGGACAAGAGACCATGTGAGACAGAACAACAGAGCAAAGGGAGTCAAACTTGATTTTATAGCAAGCCCATTCTTTTTTTTTTTTTTTTTTTGAGACAGAGCCTCAAGCTGTCACCCTGGGTAAAGGACCCTGGCATCACAGCTCACCGCAACCTCCAACTCCTGGGCTCAAGCGATTCTCCTGCCTCCGCCTCCCAAGTACCGGGGACTACAGGCACCAGCCACAACGCCCAGCTATTTTTTGGTTGCAGCTGTCATTGTTGTTTGGCTGGCCTGGGCTGGATTCAAAACCACCAGGTATATGTGGCTGGCGCCTTAGCCACTTGAGCCACAGGCGCCGAGCCAACAAGCCCATTCTTGAGATAACTAATTCATTCCCTACATAACAACATTGATCCACTCTTGAGAGCAAAACCCTCATGACCTAAAATCCTCTTATTAGGCCCTTCCTCCAAACACTGTTTCATTGGGGATCACATTTCCAATATACAAACTTTGGGGGCCACATTCAAACCACAGAAGTTGCCTAAGGGGGGGTGAACTGACTTAGGTCAGAAATGGAGCAGGTCAAAACACCCATGCTGATAAGCAGTGGGATAGTGCCTGTGAACAGCCACTGCAAAGCCTGGGCAACACAGTATGATCCTGTCTTTAAAACAAAGAAAAAAAGATTTGGACAACTTCAGGGAAATTAGTTTATGGTAGGAAAGGGTCATCGTGCTTCTCAGAGTTGCTGCCTTGGGTCTTTTTCATTCTAGGCCTTTACCTTGCCAAGTTCATTTCCTCTCCTTGTACCTTAAGCACTTCCAATTATGGACACTCTCTCTTGGCTCTGAACTTGGATAAATGCTACCTTGTTAGCTAACAGTACCATTAATTATATTAATGATTAATAGCTAATTAGTCATAATGCTGTAATACTTATAAGTGAGGCTTCCTTTCTTGCAGCAGCTCCAGATCTAAACACACACAACGCACCCCCTTCCCTATTCCTGGCCACGAGACAAGTGCAGCTCTAAATCTGGTTTTCTGACTACCGCGGCAATCTCTAAATTGCTCCAGTTATTAGCCGTCCCATTCATATGGTGAACAGCCACCACCTCTTGTATGTTGCCTCTTTTATTTCTGTCCTGTCACTCTCCCTTTCCTCCAGTAGTAAGGAGGTCAGCAGTCATCAAGTTTTTCTTAACTTTATACCATAATCAAAGGCTTTTTTACTCAAATCTCACTTCGACCCACTTTTCGACTTCCATCCTCTTTCTTGCCTTCATTTCTCCCTCATCTTAACCCGTCCCCTAGTCTGTGGAATCCCCCAACACGCCCAGACTACAGCCCCCTCCCACTGCACACCTACAGCCCCCTCCCACTCCACGTTTTGGCTTCCTTTCAGCAACCCCGCCCCCCGACTCAGGGAGACTGGCACGCATGCGCAGCTCACGTCTTTACCTGGGCGCTCGAGAGTGGGCGGAGTGGGAGAGGGCGGGGGTGGAGCTGGGAGCCGGTGGTTTTCTGGGTGGTGGAGCGCTCACAATGTGGCAGGAGGGAGAAAAGGTGCGCCAGGGCCGGCCCTAGGGCCGCGCATGCGCGCTGCCTCTCTCGGCCGCCGGGATGCCGCTGGGGGGGTGAGGAGGGAGGTGTCGGGATCCCAGTTGGGCGGGGGCGCCGGCGAGGGAAGGGGCCGCGGGCGCGCGCGCGCGCGCTCGCCTCCCTCCCTGCCCCCTCTGGGCACACACATCCACTCACGCACACCCCCTCCCCTGTCTCCCTCCCCGCGCGCCGCCCGCCCCGCCGGCCCCGCTCGCCCTCGCGCGCTCGGAAGGGAGTCGCGAGACGTCGGAGCGGCGGCCACGTAGCGCTGCGGCGGCGGCGGCGGCCGAGGCCGGGTTTGAGGAGCGGCCCTGAGGACAGACGTTGGGCAGGGGGGAGGGGCCGGCCCGGCCGGCGGTTGTTACTCGAGCGCCGCGGCTACAGGCCCCCAGCCGCAGGGATGGACCGCCGAGGCTGCGGTCGAGGCGGCGGAGGCGGAGGCGGCCGTCCCGGGTGAGTAGGGGCCCCTTCCCCCACGCACACGCCACAGTCGCCGCGGCGCCCCTGGCAGCAGTCCTTCCTCTGCGCCGCCCGCCGGGCCGGCCCGGGCTCTGGGGGCCGGCTTAACCCTTCGCCGAGGCAGCTGCGTGCACTAGGCCGGAGCAGCCCCCATCTGGCGGAGAGGCCCGGGGCGCAGCGCTCATCTGGCACCCGGCTCCTGCCCTTTCGCTCCCTCCCTCCCGGACTCGGGCTTGGCTGTAGTTTTGCAGCAAGTCCGCTCGCCCTGAGGCCTGAGGGGAGATTGGGGTGGCACGATTAGCGGGCTGAGGGGAGGTTTGCTTTGGTCCTCCTGCCAGCGTTCTCCTGCCCTGCAGCTGGTGCCTTGGACCCATTGCCTCCCCCGCCCTGCGGTTGCGCCCAAACCTCCAACCCCTGGGAGTATTGTGCCGCCAGGAGATAAAACGCATTTGATGTACACCCGCCACCAGCAGCCCCACGCTCACCCCAGTGGGTAATGCAGACCTTTCTCCACCCCCTCCTCCTCCTCCCCTCCAATCAGGCTCTGCTGAAGATTCTTAGGTCGGAGACAACCAAAGGTACACCCCCCCTCCCCGTTACATCTCCACATAACACGTTCATTGTCGAGAAATGTCTCCTGTAGAAATAATAAATGCCCCTGCCTCACCTCAAAGTCTGTCTTAAGGATTTAAGATCCCATATGCTGTTTTTTGAAGAGGTCCACCTTTGATCACATCTAGTGTGTGCTTCTGCTTCTCCCCACAACACACACACACACACACACTTCCTGATTGCTGGGCAGCCCCTGTCACCGAGGAGCCATTGTCAGAAATGGCTTGTGCCAATCAAAGGAACGTGTTTTTGCCTTTGGAAAAGGGTGCTTTTCACAACCATGTTCTCAGGATGTTCGTGCGTGAATCTGCCTTTGATTGTCCCTGTGTTAAAGCATCATTATCATAGCCTTTCACTTATGTACATTTCCTGTGGCTCCTCAGTAACACCTGAGTGATGCTTTTTTCCCAGTTAATTAGATAGAAACGGTGTGTGGGAATATGGTAATGTTTAACATCTATAATCAAGGCATAATATATAAATAGTATTTGGGGAAGAATGTGTACTTTTTTCCAGAGAATAGCCAGGCCGGTATTGTTCAGGGAATGGCAACTAGCACATGCTTTGTTGACAACATGTGAGTGCTTAGGGAATGAAGAGCTGCTGTTGCTGGGATGTGTGGTGTCCGAGCTGAATTCAAGTGATGTTCTGGAGTGGGGCTGTTTTGTGAGTGGTGCGTCACTGTGATTGTCAGTGTTTGGCACTAAGTTTTAGTGATCTTGGAAATGCCTACTTTAGTGGTTCCAAACCTTTCTTTGGCTTCATGAAAGCCATTGGGGCCCTCTTAGTGCAGTAGGCACATAATATTGCATACAACTAGAGACAACTTGAAGCTGGGTGCAGGACTTCAGGTTAAGATCTGTATTATGCAAAAGTGAAAGGAACTTCAGTTTCTTTTTTTCCTTAAGGGTTAGCCTTACTTTGGCCCTGAGCAATGAACAGCAAAGTAGCTTCTGGATGTAACCTTGTGTATTGTTTTTTGATTGGAGTGAGTTAAGTATTTGTAAAGTATCAGTTTCCCTGACTTGTGAAAAGGAGATGTATCTTTCAGAAAAAGTTAAAACTAAAGTCAAAATAACTTGTTTAAATTTGACCAATTCATAATGTATGTTCCTGGCATTGTATTCTAAATGTAGCAAATTTCAACAGCAAAGTCTGAGGTCTATTTTATGCCTGTATAGAGTCTCTATGTGTTGGTTGAAGTTGATGTGATCTCTTAAAGAAAGACTTTATAATTCCCATAGTGATGCACCAGCTCCATGAAAAAGGTTTTTAAAACATTATTAAATATAATTTCCTATCTTTACTAATGGTGATGGTGCTATCAAAAGCATCCATTTAAAATTTTTGTTTTAATGGAGAGATTTTAATTATAGTTATGGAATTCAGTCTTCACAGAATCTGGAAATAAGGATGCAATTTGCACTGTTCTGTCAGCAAGTAGTAAATTTCATCTGTTTTCATTTAAATTACTGTTCACCCGTCTTTTGCCTTTTGATCATACATATTTTAATCAAGAAACAGTTATTCTAGTTTGTGACAATGTGGTAGGCATTGACATTAAGTAAGCACAGTTCCCACCTCTCTAGGAGCTTAGAATTCTGATGATATTTTTCATTTAAAGAAACCTTTGAGACTTTCAAAGATTTTGCATTTGGGGTTCTGAGAAGCTAAGGAATTTATGGTATCAATCAGCAGTTTGGAAGGAGTGTAGAACCTGTTCTATATACCTGAAGAATCGTATTTATTCTAATAATTACACAGTGTACCCTATAAAGCTTGCAAGAATACCGAGGCTGCAAATATTGCATATTTTATTATCTAATAAACATGCTTGAAGTAGCTTATACTACAGGTTTTATTTTTTTGTTCATGTTACAGTTGAAGTTTTACTATGGGAAATTATTTGTCTATCCTAAACCATTTCAAAGTTGAAAATACTGTATGTTACTTTTGTTTGTTAACGTAGTATAATGACAGACCATTAAAATCTCAGGGGACAGTTTGTTTCCTTGGTTTAGTATTGCAGAACCTCTTCTAACCAGCCATTTACCTAGTTAAACACCCACACACCATAGAGAAGCTGATCATATAACACATATGGCTGTGAGAAAAGTATTCTTTCCCTGCCAGATTCAAACTTGGAAGCTGGAAAACAATTGCATAGCAGTGAAACACTTAAAGAGTAGTGGTGCCAGCAGCTCACTCTCATTAATACAGACAGCTTGCTTTGGTTTCTTCAACACTTTCCTCAGACACCCTTCCCTTAGGAGGTTTCAGATCAGCAGCTCCTACTCAAGGGAAACAGCACCTACTTTCTGCAACTGTGGCCTCAAGATCTGATTCGTGACACCCAGAGCTGTTTCCATTTCTGCTCTAAGTATGGGAAGTAATCTTGTAGTATGGTAAGAAAATACTTTAAAAGTTCATAGAAAAAAAAAGTTGATTATTAATGCTACTGATGTGATTTTGTTTTTGAACGTCTGAAGATTGCCGAAGAAGTAAACTATAACATGAAATGTTAACAAAAGAAGTCCCCCTTTTCTTAAGGCTTTTAGATAATTTTACCCAAATTATGCATATAGTCTCTAGTTTCATTTCCCTTGTTCTAAAAAGTCAGTTGACAGACAACCAAAAAGATAAATAAAAGTAGATTATCTCATATTTTGAACTATAGCCTTTGAATTAGTTACTCTAGAGGAGGTAATTGCATCTTCTCATTGGGAACTCTTGAGTCTTGTGCTACCATTTTAGGTATGATATTTTTCTCAGCTGTTGTTTCATATAATTAGCACTTGAATTCACTTTGACAGAGGTGAACTGATGTTGCAGTTAGTAATTTGCTAGGGAAGTGTCAGGGAGCTAGTTCTTGGAGCCAGGCAGAACTAGGTTTAAACCCCAGTTTTGCCATTTATTGGCTCTATGTCATTGAGCAGGTTACCTTGACCTCTTTGGCCTCAGTTTCTTCATCAGCATAATGGGATTTGTTAGGATTACAGATAATATATGCAATCTCCTAGCACAGTTCCTGGCATATGAGGGATTCAATAAATAATAGGATATGGGGCATGTCATAGTGAAACTACAGATCGTTTGGTTTATGATGAGATTTAGAGGTCTGGCACTGAGATCTGCATTCTTTCATTTGTGCAGATTTGGGATGAAAAATTGCAAATATTTGACTTGGAGCATACCTAAGTCTTGCAGGTACAGTGTACTTATTGGAACTTTCATTTGTTCTATGGCTGGTTGAACTTGGTGGAGACAATAAAACCTAGTTCCAATTCTACAGTGTTACCTATAGGCTGTGCTTGTTTTAAGCCTATTCAAAGCTTATGTGGTGAAAGGGGTGTTTTAGGACATTAATGTATCTCAGTGAATTTTGTGTCCAGAGTTGAATCATGTGCAAAGCTTTGTATAAATTTTCATGGATGGTATTGCAAACCATAAAGTGCTTGGTAGAATCAGTAGGGAGACGTCACTTGCTTATGTTAATCTGTTTATGTGGTAGTTAAGTTTGATTTTTTTGAAATACTTATGAATATTTTCTTTTATAAAATTCTCAATGCTTTTCCAAAGTTTTGATCATAAACTGCTAATGGGGGCATAGATTTGAGTGCCTTATGCAGTTTTACTTTGATGGGGGAAGGAAAAAAGGGTAAGACCTCTTTACCTGTCAAATTTTATGAACTCTGTGTTTTAGTCCTATAGATTGTGTGTGTAGTTCCAGCTCGTTTTTTAGCCATGAAAGCATTTTAGTGGTAAAATACGACATTCTCTTTTTTTCTTTCTTTCTTTTTTTTTTTTTGAGACAGAGCCTCAAGCCGTCACCCTGGATAGAGTGCTATGGTATCACAGCTCACAGCAACCTCCAATTCCTGGGCTCAAGCGAGTCTCCTGCCTCTGCCCCCTAAGTAGCTGGGACTACAGGCGCCCGCCACAACGCCTGGCCAGTTTTTGGTTGCAGCCATCATTTTTGTTTGGCAGGCCCAGGCTGGATTCTAACCCGCCAGCTCAGGTGTACGTGGCTGGCGCCCCAGCCCGTTGAGCCACAGGCGCCGAGCCTTTCTTTTTTTCTTTCTAAAAAACATAGTTCAAGAGATTGATTACTTTGAAAAGTAGATTCAGTCAAGGCTGTGTAAACAGTTTTATTTAGTGCATATGGCTTTTAAAATAGGATTTCTTGCATTATGATAGAATTAAATTGTTCTGTCATTTTTGCAGGATAGCTTTGTGATAAAGTCTATGAGCCTAAAAGGGTTATGTAGAGACTTCAGATAAGGTAGACACATCAGTGATGCATTAGGATTTACCTCAAGGGAATCTGCTAATCCTTATTTTCTTTTGTTATTGAGCTATATACAGGGCTTGCCCGTCAGTGGAATCAGTCACTATTATTGGATTGCTGATAAAGAAGGGATTGGTAAATCATGGTGACATGTCTTGGATTTTGTAGTACACATCAAAAAACTTAATCTTGGCCAGAATATATAATAATAAACAGCACTAATGTTGTGTGAGTTCAGAATGACTAAACAAACACAATTTAGATTATTGAATTACTTGTTTTTTCCCCATGGGTAGGGGTGCTTTTTTAAAACAATCTATTATTTTTCCCAGTTCACTCAAGTCAGATGGCCTAGCAGATAGCTGGTTTCTTCTGTCAGTTCCTTAATAAATGAGTATGTGGTGAGAAGTGATTGTTGAGAGAGAACAAAAATAGAAAGAATGACTCTATAGCCTGATCTCTTGGTCTTTACTGTGACATGGCATCTGAGTGTTATGGTTCTTAGCTGGATTAAATAAAGGTATACAGTGTTGGGTGATTCCTTTTGTCTTTTAATTCTTTTTTTTTTTTTTTTTTTTTTTTTTTGAGAGCCTCAAGCTGTCACCCTGGCTAGAGTGCTGTGGCATCACAGCTCACAGCAACCTCCAATTCCTGGGCTCAAGCGAGTCTCTTGCCTCTGCTTCCCAAGTAGCTGGGACTACAGGTGCCTGCCACAACGCCTGGCCACTTTTTGTTTGCAGCCATCATTGTTGTTTGGCGGGCCCGGGTTGGATTTGAACTCGCCAGCTCAGGTGTATGTGGCTGGCGCCTTAGCCCACTGAGCCATAGGCGCCAAGCCTTGTCTTTTAATTCTACTGTAGAAAATAGTCTTTAGGCTCAGCGCCTGTGGCTCAACGGGCTAAGGCGCCAGCCACGTACACCTGAGCTGGTGGGTTCAAATCCAGCCTGGGCCTGCCAAACAACAGTGACGGCTGCAACCAAAAAATGGCCGGGCATTGTGGCGGGCACCTGTAGTCCCAGCTACTT
>CAUYRH010157933.1:0-16115 GCA_963574655.1 Perodicticus potto | reverse complement strand
GAAACCCACCCAGGTCCCATCTTTGTTCCACCCCCATCAGCCCATCCAGATGCTGGGAGCAGCAGAGGGAGAAGGTGAGAGATCCTGGTCCCTCCCCCAGAGTTTTCGGAGAGTCCCCTGGGCAAGGGCCCACATGTCCAGGCCTCTGGGCCCAGTTTCACAGATGAGAACAGGAGTTTGTGGTTCCAGGGGGACTTAGAGGAAAGTGGGAGGGAGAAGAGAAGGTGGGAGGCAGGGCACAACTCCATGAGTGAGGCCAGAAACAGCCAAAGGAGAAACGACGTGGGACCCCTGTCAAGGCTGGAGAAGAGCCCGAGGGGCCCAATCACAGGGAATGCTCCTGAGGAGAGAGCGGTTCACCTGCCTGGCCCTACAGCATGCAGGATGTGGGCAGAGCTGAGAAAGGACTTCCAAGTTATAAGGGCTCAGGGATGGTAACCATCACGGGAAGGAGGAAGCCAATGAAAGGGTCTTCCCAGATGGGGAAACCCCAGTCAGAATATTCCAGAATTGAGAGCTGCCTGGGCAGGGGAAGGGCAGGGTGACCTCTGGATGCCCCTCCTGCCAGGACAGCTGTGTGTGTACACAGTGGCCACTGCTGCTGTGCATGGAGGTGGCACAGCCTCCCCATCCTCCCACTCCCTGCCCTGCCAGACTCTGGGCTTTGCCGTCACTACGGCCCAGGACACCAGCCCTTTGGGGGCAGGTGAGGAGAAGCCTCTGTGGCTGTGACCTTGACCACCTTGAGAGGGAAGAGACTTCGGAGGACACAGGGAAAGAGGAGGGATGAAGGGGAGCAAGTAAAGGGACAGGAACAAGGAAAGAGAGGGAGAAGGGAGTGGAGAGGGAGAGAGGGACAGACCAGACACAGCAGACCACAGGGAAGAGGGTCGGGGCCAGGACAGATGGCAGCTGGCCAGGCCGACTAAACATAGAGCCCGAAGATGACCCCCCAGTGAGTGGTTACCGGCCAGAGGGCAGTCCCCAGTGGAGTGCCACAAGGCTCTGTTCCAGCCCAGGACTCCGGGCCTACTTGGAAGAACCACAAGAAAGAAACAACCAGCTCCACAGAGGACAGGCCCGGAGGGTCGCCTGACGCTGCTGGTCTGGCTGATCTCAGTGTGAGATTAAACATTAACATACCCTGAGTTCCAGAACAGTGCCAGGCACACTGTAGGCACTTAATGACTAACGTACTAGTGGATGATGTGTGTAAAGCTCCTGGCACAGAGTAATTACTCGCCAAATAAGGGCTGTAAACATTTTGCTTTGGAAGGCTCTGCAGGGTCCAGGGCGGGCCATTCCACGTGCTGGACTGCCAAGCGTTGTCTCCCACCTTTGCTTGGCCTTACACCAGGTTCAGAAGGGGTTCCCGGTCTTTTCTCTCTCCTCCTCCTGCATCCTGCTTATCTGCTCTCAGCAGCCCTAGGGTCCAACTGGCCCAGTGTGGCCCACTGCCCACTGCCAACTGGCCCAGTGTGCCCAGTCTGGCAGCATCTGGCTCTGCCTCTGGCTTCCTGGGTGACCTTGGGCAAGTCCCCACCCGCTTTGGGACTCAGCATCCTCATCCCTTAATTATAGTGCTTGGACCACTGACCTGAGCTCCCTGGTAGGGAAGGTGTGAAGCTGGATTGATGATCAGTGGGGTCTTGGAAACCCCCACCCTATGTCTAATCAGAGCCACTGCCCAGCTGTCACCTGTTCCAATTACTGGCATACCAGGAGCTTTGGGTCCCCTGTATTTTGAAGACAGTTTTGTTAGACTGGAAGCTCTGAACTTCCTGGAAGCTCTTACATTCTGGGCTCCGAGGCTCTACAATTCCACATTCTGAGATTCTTAGAATCCCCAATCCTGGATTTATGAAACTCTCAAAACCCCTGATTCTAAGTTCTGGATTCTTAGACGTGCTGGGATTCATGCTGCCCTTGCTGGGAAGCACATCCCAAGGAAACGCCAGCCTGTGCCTCTTGCAGAGGGACTCCTGGGAGTTTGCACTGTCCCCATTGCTCAGGTTGACCCTTGGGCCCCAGGGTCAGGGCAGATAAGCTGGCAGCTCTTCAGCTCCCACCCCCACCATGCCCTTGTAACAAGAACCACCTTCCCAGGGCGCCGTCCTCCCTGGACAGCACCTGGCACTCGCTAGACTTGAGCTCCAGCCCTGCAACACCCCCTGCAGGGTCTCTAGCTTCCCACCACAGGCTGCACCTGACCCTTGAGAGAGAGGCTGGTGGCCAGCAAGACCCCTTCCACAAGCCCACCAGGCAGCTGCCCCACCTGTCCCCAGCCCTGGTGCCTCTGTGTCCACATGGAGGCTGGGCCACGGCACTGGTCTCATTCACCCTTTGCAGATGTCATCTATCCCTCGTCCCCAACACATGTCCTGCTTTCCAGTGAGACCTGTCTCCACTCCATGCCCTATGATGCCATCTAATTTCTACCTCTGAGTCTTTGCTTATACTGTTCCTGCCAGGAACTGCTTCCTTCCCTCCTTCCCCCTCCCCAATCCTCCCATTGTTCAGCAGCTGGGGCATGGAGAAGACACCTGGGTCCTCCCGTACCACCATCTTTGCCTTCTAGGGGGGAGGAGTGTGAATTATGCACCCGGACCCCAGTTGTGCATCCTGAGGGTGGAGGACGGAGCCTACTGAGCACATTCTCAGCCTGGGGCCAGGACAGTGTCCAACCTCAGGTCTCACGACATCTCTCCCTCTCTCTCACCACAAGAGGAGGAGCTGCAGATGCCATCGGCCACCCTCTTCCTGTGACCCAGCCACAATAGCTCTCCTACCTCAGGCCTGCTCTGGGCTCGGCCAAGGCCTGTTCTGTGCCCGCCTTCTGGGAGGCAGCAGGCCCAGATTGGGAGGAGCAGACCTTGATGGGTTGGGGCTGACGGTGACCTGTAGGGAGCCCTTCTTGATCCCAGGCCTGCAATGCCACCCTCTTCTTCTCCCAGAGCCCGGACCTCCAGATCCGGCTCCATCGAGGCTAGTCCTCCTTAGAGGACTAAGGGACCAGAAGGGAAGCCTCTTGCTCCAGGGGCCGACTTCTCCTGGAGAACCCATGTGGCTCTGTGGTCTCTCGGAACAGAGATCATGGGTCTCAGAACTGCTCTCTGAATGTCCCTGCTCGGCCTCTCTGGGGCTGGAAGGACAGGTGGGGATCTGAGGTTGGGGCTCTCTCTCTCATTCATCTCCTCCTTCCCAGGTAATGAGCTGGAAGCTTCCATAATGAGTCTGCTCCATCATCTAATTGGAACAGCCAGAGAGAGAGGGGGATGGGGAGGTCTGGTGCTAACAGCCCCGGGGTCTGCCCATATATTTACCCCCCAGGTGGAAGGATGAAGGAGAGTAGGGAGCTGTCGCTGTGGAGGCCCCAGACCCACAGGATGCAAGGGGCTGGGTGCTGACTATAAGCCCCCCATCCTACTGCATGGCAGCTTCCCCAGTGATGCCAAGCCCGCCCCTCATGCCAGTGCTGGCACTTCTCAAATGCTCCTGGAAACACCCCTGTGGTCACACTGCAGCCCTGCCTGGCTCCTGGGCAATGGCTCTCACCTCTCTTCTCCGGTTCCCAGGTCAGGCCCTCCTCCCCACCAGGCCTTACCCCACCTGTTTCCTTCTCTGCTGCCTCCACTCTCCTCCCTGGACTCCCACAGCCCCTGAGCTTCTCTAGTCTCAGCTCCACCCTCTGCACTACAAGCAACAGTTCCCTTCTCCGTTCTTCCCTGGGACTGGATGCCCTTCAAGGGCCAGCTCTGTGTCTGGCCAGTCCATTTCCTCAGAGTGGAGGTGGTGCTGACACCTTAGCCAGCATTTATCAAGTGCTGACTGTGTGCCAGGATTGTGCTGACCACTTTACAGACATATGTCAGTTAATCTTCAAGGTTACCTTTGTCACTGAGCAATCAGTGGGCTCACTGTCCAACATGCATAGATGCTGGTACCGTGGCGCCAGCCTTGGAGGAAGGAAAAGCTTTACTCCTAGTCGACTGGCAAGGAGACAGGAGGAAAGGCTCAAATCTCTCTCGCAAGCTAGGGTCTGGGTCGGGTTTAATAAGCACAGGGTAATGAGATGTGATCTGATTGGATCTTGCAAAGAGATTATGCCGGGGCTCAATCTGATTGGGTCCTGCATCCTACCATGTGATGCTCACTTAATTCAGTTCCCACTCCTTGGTCTGAGCACCTATGTTCTGCCCATGGTTACGCATTTGGTTCATCCGGGGATGCTCAGGTTACGTGACCTTCATCGTGGGGGGTCATAGCAACTGGAAGCTCAGCTTCCTAACTATGTTATACAAAAAGTTGAACCAGGTTTTTCTGCTGTGGCTCCACCTTTAAGGTCATACTGAAGATGGGTGGAATTGGGGCTGAGGGCACAGACTTGAAGGCCAAGCCAGATGGACTTGGATCTGGCTCTGCACTTACTGTCTGGGTGACTTGTACAGAGTTATATAAACTCTTTGTGCCTCAGTTTCCTCATGTAAAACAGAGTAAGTAGTGACAGTTCCTCCATCCTGGGGTGGTTCTAAGCACTAAAAGAGTTAATATGTGTGCAAGAGGATCCCTTGATTTCAGGAGTTCCAGACCAAAATGAGACCCATCTCTACTAAAAATAGAAAAAGATTAGCCAGATTTGGCAATACACTCCTATAGTTCCCAGTTACTTGGGAGGTTGAGGCAGGAGGATCACTTGAGCCCAGGAGTTAAGGTTAACGTATGTGTATGTACAATGCACACACTCTCACGCAGTGCCTGGCGTATACATATGAAGTACTGTGAAATGTAACTCTTTGAATTACCCCCACTGTGCAGATGAGAAAAGCCACCTTCTCCCTCCATTCTCTTGCATGTTTTGTATCATCAACCCTATGTGGACTCAAGGAGCTCAAATAAATGCTCGAATACTCATTTACTACGGGCTTTTATGCCAGCTGAGGGGTGTGCAAAGTTCACGATATATAAATCAATTGTATTTCTATGTACTCACAACAGAAAATTCGGCAAGTGAAATCAAAACACTACTTACTATCATAACAAAATCCCAAAATATGTACAAAGAGATTCAACCAAAAAATGTAGGCTCGGCACCCGAAGCACAGTGGTTACTGTGCTGGCCACACGCGTTGAGGTTGGTGGGTTTGAACCTGGCCAGGGCTAGCTAAACAACAATGACAACTGCAACAAAAAATAACCAGGCGGGTGGCACCTGTGACTCAAAGGAGTAGGGCGCCGGCCCCATATGCCAGAGGTGGTGGGTTCAAACCCAGCCCTGGCCAGAAACTCAAAAAAAATAAAAAAATAAAAAATAAAAAATAACAAGGTGCTGTGGCAGGTGCCTGTAGTCCTGGCTGCTTGGGAGGCTGGGGCAGGAGAATCTCTTGAGTCCAGGAGTTTGAGGTTTCTGTGAGCTGTAACACCACGGCACTCTACCCAGGGCATCATAATGGGACTCCATCTCAAAAAAAAAAAATAATAATATACAAGACTTCCCTGTGAAAAGTGCAATACAAATGGTCTAAATATTCCAATGGACATTTCGTGACAGATTTACGATGGCCAATACGCATGTGGTGCTATGGACAATATTACTATGGTAATCAGGGAAATGCAAAATAAAACCACAAAATGGCTACAATTAAGGAGACCGACTATCCCAGGGGAGGAGAGACCCGAGTACTCTCCTCATCTGCTGGTGGGAATGCGGGCAGGTACAACCGTGGAAAACAATTTGGCTGCCTCCTATAAAGTCAGATGTATGCCTGATCTATGACGTCTAGCTATTTTCCCCAGATAAACAGAGCATGCATCCACAAAAAGTCTATTATAAGCATGTCTATGGTAGTTTTATTTGTATTAGTCCTAAATCAGAAATGACTTAAAATGTCCATTTCTTTCTCATTTCTCTGGAGATGCTCCCTCATTGAATCACTTGCCTAAGAATAAGCATCTCCCTCTGCGGCCACCCCCACCTGGACCGAACCCGTCCCTGAACCAGTCACTGTGCCAGGGGCACACCAGACTCTGATGGGCCTGGCCTGGGGCTCTGTCCACCCCAGAACCTGGGCTTGCCTGGTGGGGTGGTTTTGTCAAAACAATGAGAAGGGCGCAGCAGTTTGGGAAAGTGCTGCTGGGTGGGCAGAGCCAACCTGTGTCACTGGTAGGTGGAGTCTGAGTTGGGGGCAGTTGAGGTGGGTGCTGTGGCCTCCCCCCAGAGCCCTGCCCATAGCTTCCAGCTGTGGAGAGTGCCAGCTGCAAACAGCTCATAGCCAGACCCTTTTCTGGAGAATTGTCTTCAGCTGAGGGAGCTGACGGCTAACTGGCTGGAACAGCCACTACGGGCAACCTGCAAACAACCCTGACATACGGCACAAGAGACCCCTCCCATTGCCCAGGGGGGCAGCCATGTGGTGCCACACATGATGCTCCAGCTTCCTGTGGGCTCAGGCTGAGTCACCCCCTGGCTGGGCTTTTCACTGCCCTCCATTACCTCCCCCTGACCTCGTCTTCTGAGCATGCACTTTCCACAGTCCCACCTTATGCTCTTCTCCTAGGGAGCCAGCTCATTCAAAGTCTGATTTGCCCTGTACAGGCTTCTCGGGGTCCCCTTCTTCCCCAGCAGGGTGTTAGTCCTACCCCACCAGGCTCCGGGGAAGGCCCCAGGCATTACTTCAGACCCCTCTCGAACCCAAACTCTTGGCATCGGCTCATCTCAATTCTCCCCACAACTGTTCTGGATCCTTTGGAAACCAAGCTTCCAAAGTCTCTTTCAATTCCAGGTTTGATTAACAGAAGGTTATAAACAAGCTTCAGAAGGAAGGAAGGCTAGTGTCTCCCACGGGTAGTCACAGTCTACTGGCAAATGCCACCGATATCCATTTCTTTTGTTTTTGTGTAGATACACAGAACTAAGCTGATTAATATATTTTTCTTTCCCTCTTAAGGTCTTGGACTATAATGGAAATCTTTTTGCTCCATGGTGAACGGTGTACCAGTTTTCAATAAGGGTTTTATCTTTGCAATTACAGTTCATTAATAGATTTACAAGGGAGAGAAGATGGCAAGGTCTATGAGGATTGTTTTGCATTTCTCCTCCTTTAATTACACAGTTATCTTCTGTAGCAAAGCTTTTTCAAAGATAAAGGGGGAAAAAGACAACTTTCTATCTGTTCCATACATGGGTGCCATTAATATGGGAGAGAACAGGAGTTTCTCAGGGGCTTCCTGCCCACAGAAACTGCATCTGACTCCTGGGCAGAGCTGCCTTGGGGCTGGGAGGCTCTGTCCCCAAGGCCCTGTCAGTGTCAAGTGTGTTGGCTTGGGGAGGGGTGCCACTGCTCACGGAAATGCAACATCTGGGGATTTGAGTCAGGATAAAGTTGGTCCTCCATTTGGGCTGACTACTAAAGTTGGTCCTAGCTACTTTTGCTTGGGCTAGGGGCTTTGCACAGGTTTTCTAATCTTAAAATTTTCTAATTTTATAAACTTTTAAACTTCACAGTCATCCATTTTAAGGATGAATTTTATAAACAGAGGCATGGCACACATCTGTTACAAATAGGGTGTTGGGAGCAGGGAGGGTGTGAGCAATTTACAGATGTGACATGGAGAGCCAGAGATGTTTAGGACTTGCTTAAGACAGTCAAACAACTGCTGGCTGGAGTTGGAAGCCAGGCCTGTAACCTCCCAATTTTTTGCTCTCTCCAATTCTTCTTTGCTGTTATTTGGTGAACCTTTCTGGGCTTCAGTTTCCCCATCTGTGAAATGGGCACCAGAGATTGGACAAGATGAACAAGAAGGCCTCTTAGGTTTTGGGGTAGTGTGTTTTGAATGTGATGGGTCCTGGACTGGCAGATGTGAAGCTGATATGGGGGGGAGTATGGCACCAGGGGCTCTTAGTCTCCAGGAATGAGGGGCCCCCAGTCCCTAGAGGTAGGGTCAGCTCAGACCTGGTCAGGGAAAGCTGGTTTCCTGCCTGCCAGTTGAGGTGCACCAGCAGCATCTCAGACCTGTAACCTCTTCCTCCCACAGGCTCCCCAGGTGGACAGTGACTTCACTCATGGGTCAAACCCTGTGAAAGAAGACCACAGTTTTGGAGAAGACTGCCCCTCTCTTCGGCCTGGCCACCTCCTAGATCTCACTTTGAGGGTTTTCTGTGGGGTTCCTTAGGTGGGTTCCACTTTGGTCTCCTAATCTGAACAGTCCAGGGGTTTTTCCAGGCCATGGTGGCAGCTCAGACCGGACCATTATGTGGGGAGAGGGCAAGCAATGGTGACCAAGGGAGCCCTAGTTATTCATGTGTTGCCAGAGTTGTCAGATTTCTATGTAAAGGCAAGATAATAAATACTTTAGGGCTGGTGGGCCAAAAGATAAATCAGAACATAATGTGGGGACAGTAGCACCCCCTTATTTGCAGGGATATATTTTGAGATCCCCACGGGATACGTGAAACTGAGGATAGTACCAAACCTACATATACTATGTTCTTTTCTATACACATATGTCTATGTTCAAATTTAATTTTTAAATTAGGTACAGCAAGTGATTAATAATAACAATAAAATAGCACAATTATAATAAAATACTGTAATAAAAGTTATGTGAATTACAGTCCCTATGTTTTTCTCTCTCTCTCTCCCTTCACCTCCTCAAAATACTTACCTGAACTGCACCATGGGTAACAGAAAGCTTGGAAAGTGAACCCACAGGTGAGGGGAGGACTACTGTATTTCTGTAATCAGAGAGAAAACCAATTTTCACAATTTTAATTGACTCAATTCAAAATGTATTTATGAAATCTGAAACTTGAACTTCCTATAATATCCACATGTCATGAAAGATTATTCTTCCCTTGATTATCTTTTCAATCGTTCAAAAATGTAAGAAAAACGGTCTTAGTTCAGAGGCTATACAAAAATAAGCAACAGTCCAGATCGGAATAGAGACGGTGGTTTGCAGAGCTCTGCGTTACCACTGCATCTCAGCTTCCAGCTCCCTGCTGAGCACCCGCTTTTTGCTGATGGACTGGGTTCCAGCCTTTCTTGCAGTGAGCGCCATGTAAAGCTTGTCAATAGAGGGCGCAAGAGAGACACCGTGGAGGAAGGGGCCCCTTCTCGGTCCCCAGAGCGCTGTTTTGCATGTTTTTGTTCTGGCTATGCCCTTCCATCAGCGGGTGTGAACATGGCAAGGGCATCCAGTGGGGATTCACACCAGCTGTGTACCTAGCATGCATGGTTCCTTGGCGACCTTGCAGCCCACTGTGGGTCTGGTAGGGAACACCTCCACACTTCACCCCTCATTCTTGTACATAGGGGGGTGTTCCCTGCCTACATCTGCCAGCCAGCACCACTGGGACCCACCAAACTTCTCTGCCCCCAGGGGACTGCACCTCAGACATCCATGTAGCTTGGACCCCAGCTTTGGGGAGGGGCCCCTCCAGGCTCGTATTCCTCAGCCCTAGGGTGCTGTTCTGATTTTTCCTTATGCCCTTTCAGTCACGCCCCTATCATAGATTAATGAATCCTTCCTGAAAAGTTCCCTGTTCAAATCACTGTGTGGTTTCTGTCTTCAAGTCTGAATGACAGGTCCCCAAGGAGGCCTCTCGGGCATCCTTGAGAGAACAGGGTCTCCAGAATCCAAAGAACTGGATGTGAATCTATCTCTGTCACTGGCTGTGTCTGCTGCAGGGCTGTGATAACACAGGCCCACAGCCCTCCCCTGGGCTCAGTTTTCTCACCTGAGAAATGGGGAGAATAATTTCTTCTTCAACGGGGTGCTGAGATAATGAAGTGAGACACGGCATGGGGAGTCTGAGCTCAGGGTGAGGAGGCTGCTGGCGTCCAGGATGGTGGGGCTGCACCTTGGTAAGGGTTGTGAGGATCACCGGAGATGGAATGTGAAGCAGGGAGCAGGGCTGGAAATGCAAGCTCCCTTCCTCTCTCATCTCCCCCCTTCTCTCCCAGGACACCCCACCCTTGGGGCCTCAAGGTCCTAGTTTCTCTCCCAGAGTCCATCACGGCCACATAGCTTCTGGGGTCTGAGATGTCCCCTCACCCAAATCTACAGCAGCCATGTCAGCTCCGGCAGGGACTGGAAACGGGCCAGAGCGGCAACGAGGCTATACATTCTGCTCTGTCCCCTGACAGCTCTGGCTTCACCAGGTGTTTCCCTACCTTGAGGTGTCAGCTCCTCTCTGGGCCTTTAGCAAAGGGCTGTTCCCCATAGCTTGGGGGCTGAGGGGCTCCCCTCTGTCTGTGCCTGGCCAGAGGCAGCTGGGGCAGCAACTTTGAGAGGCATCTGGCTGGCTGGGCCCGGGGCTGCAGGTAGCAGATTGGTGGGTGCCTTTAGCCTGGCTCTGAGGGGCTCCCCTGTCCTCTCCCACCCACCCACGCCTCTGTACCCTGAGCTGTGGAGAAATTAACCCACCAGTCACCCCTGTTCCTCTCCTCCAGGCTAGGGAGTGCAGCCCTGGCCTTCTCTCTATTCCCCAGGCCCACAGGTCGGGCAGGTAGGGCTGAGAGTACTAGTGGGGGCTCTGGGGAGGTGGGGTGAGGGTGTGTCCACACTCCAGGGTGGAGGTACTTGGGACCCTACTGCCTCCCAGCTGGCTAAGTGAGCCCATGGAAGCTGTGAACCAGATGTCTCTGGGTTCAGCTGCAGCCTGGAATCTCTGCCTGTGACTTGGGCCTCAGGAGGTCCCCTCTTCAATACTCCCACAGTGAGTCATGCTGTTGCTAGCACCAATCCCACCTGGTTTCCTGACAGTGTCACTTGATGCTTGGATATGGCAGTGAGGCAGGTCTCTGAGAAGGGACCATTCCCCAAACAACACTCACCAAGCTGCCTAAGACCCCCACCTTGGGGCCACTGTGGCTTCCTTGTAAGTAACTGTGTTGGAGGGAATGAGAGGCCTGGGCTAGGCCCTGGCTACTCAGCTGCGAGCAAGACAGACAAGGTCCCCGAGGTGGGGCAGGCAGAGGGAACTAACAGCCCCTTTGGGTCCTGGTCCTGCCTATGCACAGGCCTGCCAGGCCCCTGTGCCTCAGATGGGAGAGGGCTGGAGATGCCTGAGCCCATAGCCTGGGTCTGCACAGCCTGTGGGAGCCCCTGCCCCTCCTCCCCAGCTGAAGGTCACAGCCTCCCCTGCCAGCTCTCAGGGGCTCAGCCAGGCCAGCTCCAGGCTGTCTCAGGGAGGTGCGAAGTAGGGAATGTCTCGTTGCCTCCCATAGCTCAGCCTCCTCGGTGCTGGGATCTGGTTCCCTCTCTAGGCAGGTGGGTCTGGGACCCCAGCCTTCCTGCTCAGTTGATATTGAGGTGGAGGTAGGTGGAGGGGGTTCCCCTGGGGTGTCCTGGAGGAACCAGTGTGGATCCAGCCTCCTCTGGGTTTCCAGTCCCTTCCTGCCTGTTCTCCCCTTTTTATTCTGCTCAGGAATCAAATTCTTTTCCAGAGATATTCAGCGGATCCTGGCAGGACAGCACCGCTCAGAGCCCGCTGAGAATACAACAGATTAAACGATGAGAAATGAGAGGAGACCTCTGGGGTGGGTCGGGGCAAATCCATCAGAGAAGCAAACAGAGACGACATGGTGGTGGCTGCTCCTCCTTCTGCTGCTTTCTATCTGAGCAAAACACACCAGAAAATCCCACTGGCATCCTTGCCGCACCAGCCGCCTCTGTAACTGATATCCCGGGGTAAAAGCGTGTTCGGCTGGGAGTGCATTTGCTCAGGTGTTGGTGCTGTGGGATTAGTCACCTGGGACTTTGCAGCCCATTGAAGCCACTCAGCCCTGGCGAACAGGCGGGAGTCTCCAGCGGGTGGATTCCTCTCGGTTGTTACAATAGACAATGCTGCTAGGCGCTCCCAGAGGGCTTGCCCCGGGTTTGTGGGGAGGGGTGGGAGGAGGAGAGGAGCTGGGAGGTATCCCACTGCTGTTTCCCCAAGCTTGGGGGGTGTTTCCCTGGGAGTTATGGATGGAGGAATCCAAAATGCTGTTTACAGCCTGATGTCGACTGCCAAGGTCTTCCTAGGAAGGATACTTCTGCTGGTGGGTTAACTAGGCTTAGGTGGTGGTGGGTCAGGGTGACGGCTTCTGGGGGGGTCACTGTTTCACCCCTAGAGCCCTGGATCCTTGCAAGGAGAGGCTGATGTGAGCCAAGTAATGACCAGGGGAAGGGAAGCATGGAATCAGGGACCAGAATGCCACATTTTATGCTGAGAGGAGCTTGGAGAGGATCCGCCCGATGCCCCCCTTCGGCAGTTGCTAGAACCAGGAAGGGAGGGTCTTAGGCAGAGGATTTTTCAGATCTTGCTGTCTCTTCCACAGCATCTGCGATGCACAGCATTTTGGAATTAGAGCTTCTTTCATAGACTCAAAGATACCTTAATGGAGTCTTTGAGTAGCAGAATCTGAGTCTTATCCCTTTTACAAAATCCTAGAATTACAGGATCACAGATGCATTCATAGAATCACAGACCCAAAGAATCTTGGGATTAAGGAATTGCTCAGAAAGACTTGCAACCACATTCACAGTGTGCTTGGCCCTTAGAAATACAGAATGAACCAGAGAAACATGGAGTTGAGATAGATGGGCTGGAATTGGAATCTAAGCACAGGAAATGACCTTACTTCATCTCTCCTGGTAATGTGGGAGCCCTTTCTTAACTGTCCCATGAGCAGTACCTTGCATGCTGAACTGAAAGGACCTCACAGGGCCTTCTGTCCTGCTGTTGGGCGGCCTGGCTGCTGACGCTGAGCCTAATGTGCCCTCATGTGACCCTCCCATGACTCTGTCCTGACCACTCCTCTAGGAGGAGCTGATCACCAAAAGAAGTGATTTGGACACCAAGAGAGGCTTAAGCACTGCTCACTCCTTGGCCTGAGTGGTCTGTTGCCTGCTAGGGCAGAGTCAAGCACCAGGACACAGAATGGGATGAGGCCACTCAGCTCATCTCAACCCACTTCAGTTCATCAAAATGAGCAAGAGAAGAATCCACTCTGCTCTTCTCTCCGAGAAGGGATCAGGGAGGGTAGAGGCAGACAGATAGGAAAGGTGGGTGAGAGAAGCCTGCTCAGGTGTGCCCTGGCAGGACGATGCCTCAGAGGTCCCCAGACATGGGGCATATCCAACCGTGACCTCAACTGCAAGGAACACCACACACACACACACACACACACACACGCCAAAGGCGCCCTCTGCTTTCAGGATAGTATGAAGCTATCAGAGTCAGCATTTGATGTCCTCCTTGAGGTCACACAGGACCACATGTCACCACCATGTGGGTTGGACAGGACCATCTGAACTATTGGCAGGATCAAGTGAGTGGAGAAAAACCTAGGAAAGGTTTTGTAAATCTGGCAAACCTGAACCAAGAGTCACCTCCCCTCCCTCTCTCTTCCTCCCTGGAGGCCCAGAGGGGGCCTGGGCTGGCTCCTGCCCCTGCTTTGGGGTCACCTCCTCAATCCTGCCTTAAGCCTCACACTCTTGTCACTCAGCTTGGCGTCTCTCCTCCCCTTTGAATTCTTGCTTTTCCTGCTGGGGTATCTTCTAATCCATGGCTGGCCTCCCAGCATCTCCTGTGTCTAAGCGTAAAAAGAAATCCACACTCACACACCCGGGAATAATTTCTGTTTTCCAGCGAGCAGGGAGATGTTAATTACCACCAGCGCCTTCCTCGTCTCTTTCGAAACCTCCATCTCAAAGCTCTTTGATAAAGGAACTAAATCCTAATTAATAACAGACAGCACCATTCTGAGATTGTGTTTTCCTGTTCTCAGAGATCATACTCAGCAAAGGAGGATGAGAGAGAGGTGGGGGAGGGGAAGGGAATGAGAAGAAAGAGAAAGGGGCATTCAGCTGGGGGTGAAGCAGGGGGCTTTGAGCACAGCGGGGGTGGTGGTGGTGGTGGTGGGGGGGGTGATCCCTGGGAGTGGAAAGCAGGTGGACGGGAGTGAGACGGATAAAGCCTGCAGAATTGAACTTTTGTTTCTAGACCTCTGATGTCTGGACACATTCCACTCTCCATGTTGTGGTGGAAAGTTGATTTGTTCAAAGAAAATAGAATGTGCCACGGAGCACTCCGTGCCCTGGGTACAGATCGGGGGAAGGAAGGGGGAGGCAGAGGGCAGCCTCATCTCTGCCTACAAGCAGCGCCCACACCCAGCGCTGCTAAGCACAGGGCTGTGATAGGATTGTGGACAGCGAGGGCATCAGATTCAAGGTCTTTATGGTCATAACCAGCCGGGTTTTCTTAACTGCAGACTTACTCTGTATCCAGTAGCCCGATGGGGCAGGCACTGGCATCTGGACAGTAGGGGCCTGGCCTGGGAGACTTCTGGAGAAGGAGAACTGTGGCCTCTGAATGTCCCTGGGACACATGGGCCTGCAGATGAAAGTGTAGCAGGTGACAGGGGGCCTGGATCTTGCCCACCATGAGCCTCTCCTGGTATGGGGAGAATTTAGTTCCTTTTAAACTCTCTGAGACCATGTCCAGCATCTCAAGTGGGCTCAAAACTCAACTGCTCAGCTAAGGCCACAGGGTGGAGGCTGCTCTGCTCTGAGCTGTACTTGGGAAGCCATTCGAGGTGCCTTTGCTGTGATCCAGAGGGAATGCCTGTGCCAAAGGGGCAGGGTCTTCACACTTCCAAGTGGGAAGGGGATCTGTGCAGACGTGAGGGAAGGCCTCCTCCTGGTTCCTGAGCAAGGGCCAGCCCCTAAGGACAGTGAGGTTGTATGGTTAAACTAGCAGGGTTTCCCTTCAGAGACCTAGAGGCTGGGGAGTGGCAGGAGCACAACTTCAACCACAGCCTGAGCCCCAGTGTTTTAGGGGAGGGAACAGCCATGCACCTGAGTATGTTACTGGAGGCGCATACCTGTGCAGACATGTGCTGGCCTCCTGCCAACAAGTTCAGGTGTGTGCACAGGCTGGGGAGGCACACCCAGGAGGAAGGGACAGCTATAAGCCTGAGTGAGCACACACGGAGACGGAGGAGGAAGAGTGCAGGCTGGCGGGCCAGGCCTCCTGAGCTTTCCTGACTCTGCCATTCTGGGTGTGCTTGGGAACCCCACTTAGAGAACCACTGGTCAAGAGGATAACGGTGGTGTCAGGGAGTGTCATGTAACAGGCCCCGATGTTGTCTCAAGGACCATGCTGAGTACTTCTCTCTCCACCTCAGTTTCTATCACTGTAAAATGGGTTTGTGGGAAGGCTCCAGAAAGTCATCACAGCATGTAAAGTGCTCAGTACAGAGCTCGACATAAAAGTGCATAGTGAAATGTGAGCGTTCAATGAAATGTAAAATGTGAGTGCACAGTGAAATGTGAAATGTGAACACACAGTGAAATGTGAAATGTGAGCGCACAGTGAGATGTGAGATGTGAGTGCACAGTGAAATGTGAGCGCACAGTGAAATGTGAAATGTGAGTGCACAGTGAAATGTGAAATGTGAGTGCACAGTGAAATGTGAGCGCACAGTGAAATATGAAATGTGAGTGCACAGTGAAATGTGAAATGTGAGTGCACAGTGAAATGTGAAATGTGAGTGCACAGTGAAATGTGAAATGTGAACACACAGTGAAATGTGAAATGTGAACACACAGTGAAATGTGAAATGTGAGTGCACAGTGAAATATGAAATGTGAGCGCACAGTGAAATATGAAATGTGAGCGCACAGTGAAATATGAAATGTGAGTGCACAGTGAAATATGAAATGTGAGTGCACAGTGAAATGTGAACACACAGTGAAATGTGAGTGTGTAGTGAAATGTGAGTGCACAGTGAAATGTGAAATGTGAGCACACAGTGAAATGTGAAATGTGAGTGCACAGTGAAATGTGAAATGTGAACACACAGTGAAATGTGAAATGCGAGTGCACAGTGAAATGTGAAATGTGAACACACAGTGAAATGTGAAATGCGAGTGCACAGTGAAATGCAAGTGCACAGTGAAATGTGAAAGGTGAGTGCACAGTGAAATGTGAAAGGTGAGCGCACAGTGAAATGTGAAATGTGAACACACAGTGAAATGTGAAATGGGAGTGCACAGGGGAATGTGAAATGTGAGATCACAGGGTAAGGGGCTATGCGAGTGAACAGTGGTCTGCGGGTGGGGAGTGC
>CAUYRH010157931.1:0-18714 GCA_963574655.1 Perodicticus potto | reverse complement strand
TATGCAGCCTTAAAGAAAGATGGAGACTTTACCTCTTTCGTGTTTACATGGATGGAGCTGGAACATATTCTTCTTAGCAAAGTATCTCAAGAATGGAAGAAAAAGTATCCAATGTACTCAGCCCTAATATGGAGCTAATTTAAAGGTCTCATATGAAGGCTATAACCCAACTATAGCACAAGAATATGGGAGGGGGGGAGGTTGGCGTGGAGAGAGGATAATTGGTGGGGCCACACCTATGGTGCATCTTAGAAGGGTACAGGCAAAGCTTACTAAATGCAGAATACAAATGTCTTCATACAATAACTAAGAAAATGTCATGAAAGGTATGTTAAACAGTTTGATGAAAACATTTCAGATTGTATATGAAACCAGCACATTGTACCCCTTGATTGCACTAATGTACACAGCTATGATTTAATAAAAAAAAAAAAGAAGAAAAATGAGCAAATGGCATCAATTGGCAAGCAGTTCACAGAAAGGGGCAAGCTTGAAGAACCAGCAAATACCAAGTATGTAAGGAAGTCCCTAAATCCCTCCTAGTCAGACAAATGCAAATGAAAACATCAGCATCAAGGAACAAAATCAGGGCTGACACCTGTAGCTAGCTCAGCATAGCTCAGCGTGGCTAGGGTATCAGCCACGTATGCCAGAGCTGGTAGGTTCGAATCCAGCCCGGGCCTGCCAAACAACAATTACAACTACAACAACAAAAAGGAAAAAGAAAAAAATAAATAAATAGCTGGGCATTATGGCAGGCACACAGCTATAACTTCGGAGGCTGAGGCAAGATAATGGTTTAAGCCCAAGAGTTGGAGGTCGCTGTGAGCTGTGATGCAATGGTACTCTACTGGGCCGACATAATGAGACTCTGTCTCAAAAAAGAAGACCAAAATCAGAAGGGTAGATCTTATCAAGTCCTGGTGGGATCAGGAACTTATATTGCAGCCAAATTCTCACATAGGTCTAGAGAAAGGAGAGAACCTGGGGTGGTAGAGGAGGTAAAGGCAACACAGGTCCTAGCCACAAGGAAACAGCTAATTGAAATAAGAGAACTGTAAGTGCAGAATTCTACACAACAGGAACAAAGGAAAAGATGTTCACACGGCATAATACCAGTTACGTAATTATAAAGAACATACCAACAAACATAACATATTGTGTAAGAACACAGTGTTATCTAAGAATACAGACAGCAAATACATGAGAACAGGTGCTGGCAGAGCAAAAGAATTAGGAGTAGGAATCAAACAGCAGAAGACAGACAAGAAATAATAAACTAAAAGGTCCTACATGGACTAGCAATGAAAATGTGCCTGAAGGTTTAATTCTTTTTTCAAGAATTAAAAAAGAAAGGAAAGAAGGTTAGAGGCCTGGTGTAATGGCTCACACCTGTAATCCTAGCACTCTGGGAGGCAAGGTGGATGGATTGCTTGGGGTCAGGATTTCCAGAGTAGCCACAGTGAGGGTGAGATCCTGTTTCTACTAAAAATGAGCTGGGCATGATGGAGGTCATCTGTAGTCCCAGCTCCCAGCTACTACAGAGGCTGAGGCAGGAGGACTGCCTGATCCAGTAGTTTGTGTTTGCTATGTTAGCCTCATGCCATGGTACACTAATCTGGATGACAGAGTGAGATTCTGTCTCAAAATAAAAAAGCAACAAAACAAAAAAATGAACAAGCCAACATCCAACAACACATAATACCTTTCCAGCTGACACAAGGAGCCAGTTTTCTGTTTTGATCTTGTTCTTCTAAAGGTGTCCTGTCCACCTGGATTCCAGAGTCCTCTCTGCTTAAGGGCTGTTGGTCATCTTCTCCTTCACTCTCTTCAGACCAGATCTGATTTAAAAAGGAAATATGCTGACCCCTACAGGGGATGACACTTAGCTATTTAGATTCATAGATTAAGAAAATTTCAGAAGAAAGCAAAAACTTCAATACAATACAGATAGAAAAACAAAAACTAAACAAAAACTTTAAAAGATCTCTTGAAAATGCCTATTAAAGGAATGGAATTATTACTATTTTTTCTTTCTTTCTGTAATGATGGTGGTACCATAATGAATGTTTTTTGGTAGTAAAAATACAGGGGAATATTTTTGTTGAGAAAAATGTCAACATCCAAATACTGACCCAGGTGAAAAATCTACAGGCGTGAGTATAATAAAATATATAAAATCATGGATTCTGTTTGAAGGATATCATGGGAAAATGTTAATAGTCAGATGATAGACTAGAAGATATTTGCAACATAAAAAAATTATGAGTAACTGACCACAGGTACTTGAGGGAATACTTGCATTCACTCCTTTCAACTTCTTAGTACTAATGATTTGGCTCAAAATAAGTAGCCAGGGTGGTGGCTCACGCCTATAATCCGAGCACTTGGAGGCTGAGGCAGGTGAACTCCCTGAGCTCATAGGTTCGAAACCAGCCTGAGCCAGAGCGAGACCCGCATCTCTAAAAAATAGTCAAGTGCTATGGCAGGTGCCTGTAGTCCCAGCTTCTTGGGAGACTAAGGCAAGAGAATCACTTGAACCCAAGAGTTTGAGGTTGCTGTGACCTAAGATGCTCTACAGAGAATGACAAAGTGAGACTCTGTTTCAAAAACAAAAGAAAAAAATCCTAATAAGTAGAGTTATTAATAATAACTACGCTGGCTTAGTGGAGAATGTTCTTGTTTTTGATAAATTGATCTAGGGCAGAAGGTCTCAATAAAATGATTTATATCACTGGGCATGTATTTATAATTTCAGTAGCAAAACTACTTCCACTTACTGGTGTATCCACATCTGGACCAAGGTCAATTTCTTCACCTTCCATCAAGTACTTCCCCCAGTCAAAATCATCTTTCTTTTCTAAAATGTAACAGAGTAACTTCTTTAGTTCCTCATAAATAACTCTGAAAAAGGCCAATAAAACTCAAAATACATGCAAGAAATGGTGTATAAAAATATTAAAACAATTAATAAAATGATATTCTAATGTATTTTAATTAATCTTGCCCTCAAAAAGTGAGTTTTCTCTTTAAATAATCAAAAGTAGTTTGTCTGGATTTTTTTTCAGACAGAGTCTCACTATATCGCCCTATGTAGAGTGCCGTGGCGTCACAGCTCACAGCAACCTCAAACTCTTGGGCTTAAGCGATTCTCTTGCCTCAGCCTCCCCAAGTAGCTGGGACTACAGGCGCCCACCACAACGCCCGGCTATTTTTTGTTGTTGCTGTTGTAGTTGTCATTATTTGGCAGGCTTGGGCTGGATTCGAACCCTCCAGCTCTGGTATATGTGGCTGGCGCCCTGGCTGCTGAGCTATAGGCACCAAGCCAATCAAAAGTAGTTTAACTTACAAAGTTAGAACTTAATCTACAGAAATCTCTTGGCACCTAGGGGGAATTAGTTTAAGACCTACCACCCCTCCACCCCCTGCTAATACAAAATTCCAAGGCAGCTCAAGTCCCTGAGATAAAACAGCATTTACATACAACTTATGCACATCCTCCTATATACTTTAAATCATCTCTAGATAACGTGTTACTTAATATCATGTAAATGCCATATAAATAGTTGTTATATTGTATATTTAAAAATTTATATTATTTTCAATTGCTGTATTGTTATTTACTTATTTTGAATATTTTGAATTGCAGTTGGTTCAATCTATGGATTTGGAATCTGTAGATATGCAAAGTTGACTGCATTTTAAATGAAATTTCACAATTACAACTGCATCCAAAACAACAGAAATATTTTAGTTTCACAGATTTTTATAACTTTTAATAAAATTTCCATGTCTAATACTTAAGTAAAAAAATCAATTTCTCTTTTTTTCTTATATGTTAAGTCATCTGGTAACATACCCACTTCTTTATCTCTTGGTGTTTCCACATAATTGCTGTTTGAAGGAGAATCAGACAGACACAGAAGAAGTGACAGTATGGAATAATGTGCATCTGTCTTTAAAACAAAAAAATGAGGAACATAAATCACTGAGGTTGGTAAATGCTTTCTAAACTAGACTGAGTAAAGACAATTCCATGACAGTTATATCCCTAATTCTCTCCCTGGTTTGAGAAAACTTCAGTTATACCAAAATAAATTCTAATCTTTAAACTTTTTTCATAGTGTGTACACATAAGAAGCTTCAAAACCATCTGAGGCTTGACTTCTACACTTCCTTTTTCTTTTTTTTTCCCCCTTTGAGACAGAGTCCTTAGGGCCCTGCTATGGCGCCCACGCTAGAGTGCAATGGCATGATCTTCCAGTGGCAGCCTGAACTCCTGGGCTCAAGCAATCTTCCTGCCTCAATATCCCAAGTGGTTGGGATTACAGGTACAAGCAACCATATGTGGCTAATTTAAACAGTTCTGGTTTTCTTTTTTGAGACAGAGTTTCAAGTTGTTGCCCTTGTTAGAGTGCTAGGTAGCTCACAGCTACCTCCAACTCTTGGGCTTAAGCCAGGGGTCCTCAAACTACGGCCCGTGGGCCACATGCGTTGATGTGAATTGTATTTGTTCCCGTTTTATTTTTTACTTCAAAATAAGATATGTGCAGTGTGCATAGGAATTTGTTCATAGTTTTTTTTTTTGTTTGTTTGTTTTTTGAGACAGAGCCTCAAGCTGTCACCCTGGATAGAGTGCCGTTGCATCACAGCTCCCAGCAACCTCCAATTCTTGGGCTCAAGCGAGTCTCTAGCCTCCGCCTCCCAAGTAGCTGGGACTACAGGCGCCCGCCACAACGCCTGGCCATTTTTTTTTTTTTTTGGTTGCAGCCATCATTGTTGTTTGGCGGGCCCGGGCTGGATTCGAACCTGCCAACTCAGGTGTACGTGGCTGGCGCCTTAGCCCGTTGAGCCACAGGCGCCGAGCCATAGTTGTTTTTTTAAACTATAGTCTGGCCCTCCACCGGTCTGAGGGACAGTGAATTGGCCCCCTGTTTAAAAAGTTTGAGGATGCCTGGCTTAAGCGATCCACTTGCCTCAGTTTTTCTATTTTAGTAGTGACGGTGTCTTGCTTTTGCTCAGGCTAGTTTTGAACTCGTGAGCTCAACCTATCCACCCTCCTCAGTTTCCCAGAGTGCTAGGATGACAGGCGTGAGCCACCATGCCCGGCTTTTTTTTGAGATAAGAGTTTCACTCCATTGTTGCCCCGGCTACAGTGTTATGGCGTTCACCTAGCTCACAGCAACCTCAAACTCCTGGGTTCAAGGGATCCTGAGTATCTGGGACTATAGGCATGCACCACCATGCCCAGCTAATTTTTTCTACTTTTAGTAGAGGCAGGGTCTTGCCTTTGCCAGGCTGATCTCCAACTACTGAGCTCAAGGAATTCTCCTGCCCCAACCTCCCAAGGAGCTCGGATTATAGGTGCAAGCCAATACACCTGGCTTAAGTTCTACATTTGCAACAAATATAAGACATCTGAGGGAATAATAGCTTTTACTTCTAGAAAAACTGAAATGTCTTTAGAGTATGACATTGAAGCTAAAAATTAATTATTTTCCTGTGGCAATGAGTGTCATGAAGCTTAAAAACGTCTCATAGTTTAACATACTTGTACCATATTTTATTTAACCAGTCCTCTATTTAAGACATTTAAATTTTTCCCAATCTTTTGCTAACACAAACTTATGTTGTTTCATACTTATGAGAATTTACCTGTATAATAAATTCTTAGGCCAGGTGCAGTGGCTCATGCCTGTAATCCTAGCACTCTGGAAGGCCAAGGAGGTGGATTGCCTGAGCCTGAGAGTTAGAGACCAGCCTGAGCCAGAGCGAGACCTTGTCTCTAAAAATAGCCAGTTGTTGTGGTGAGCGCCCCTAGTCCCAGCTACTTGGGAGGCAAGAGAATTGCATGAGCCCAAAAGTTTGAGGTTGCTATGAGCTATGACACCATGGCACTCTACCAAGGGTGACAAAGTGAAATAAATAAATAAATAAATAAACTCCTAAGAAGTGACATGCTAAATCAAAGAATAGTTGCATTTGAATTTTGAGAAATATGAAAACACCCTCCATAAAGATTACAGAAATTTGCATTCAGTACAAATAACTGCATATATACTATGCACACACACATACGTGTATATATAAATAACTAGAAAGAGTATAAAATTACCTGTTTCCCACACCTTTTATTAATAGGAAAAATGAAATACCTCATCTCAGTGTTGCTTTAGTTTGGATTTATCTTATTTTATGAAAGAGTAAGGTTTCATAAGCTTAAAATCCTTAATTTTTTTACTGTTATTATTCTCCTTTGTTCAAGTTTCTATTTGAAGAGAGAGTTAATTCAGCAGGACTGAGCTGCTGAAGCCTTTAACATTCCCTACAGGGCTTGTTTTCATGGTTTCCCCTTGGCCAGCTGCTAATAATGAATAGCTCCTGGAATATCTAAACTGATAAGAACAGCTTATATGTTCAGATCTTGTACTGATCATTCTGTCTGGACAGTCTGCGCAAATGTAACTTATGGTGAACATCTGCTTTCCTTTTTTTTGAAACAGAATCTCACTTTGTTGCCCTCAGTACAGTGCTGTGGCATCATAGTTCACAGCAACCTCAAACTTTATTTCTTTTTTTTTGAGACAGAGTCTCACTATATCACCCTTGGTAGAGTGCCATGGTGTCTTAGCTCACAGCAACCTCCAACTCTTGGGCTCAAGCAATTCTCTTATCTCAGCCTCCCAAGTAACTGGGGCTACAGGTGCCTGCCACAGCACCCGGCTATTTTTATTTTTTAATTTTAATTTTTTTTGAGATAGTGTCTCACTATGTTGCCCTTGGTAGAGTGCTGTGGCATCACAGCAACCTCAAACTCTTGGGCTTAAGCAATTCTCTTGCCTCAGCCACCTAAGTAGCTGGGAATATAGGCGCCCACCACAAGGCCCAGCTATTTTTTTGTTGCAGTTGTTTAGCTGGCCCAGGCTCGGTGTACGTGGCTGGTGCCATAACCACTGTGCTATAGGTGCTGAGCCTGCCTGGCTATTTTTAGAGATGGGGTCTCGCTCTTGCTCAGGCTAGTCTCAAACCAGCTCAGGCAATCCACCTGCCTCGGCCGCCCAGAGTGCTAGGATTACAGGTGTGAGCCACCGTGCCTGACCAACCTCCAACTTTTGGGCTCAAGCAATTCTCTTGCCTCATCCTCCCAAGTAGCTGGGACTACAGGTGCCCACCACAATACTCAGCTATTTTTAGAGATGGGGTCTTGCTCTAAGCTCAGGAGTTCAAGACCAGTCTAAGCAAGACTAGTCTTGAACTCCTGAGCTTAGGCAACTCCTGCGCTCCTCAGCTCACTTGCTTCAGCCTCCCAGAGTGCTAGGATTACAGGTGTGAGCCACCATGACCAACCCAGCCCTTCTGCTTTCCTTTGAAAGGGCTGGAACTTCAGTACCTGCAGCCAGGCAGCTAAGAGATCAGGCCCCAGTAAAAACTCTGGAATTTTGGACTCTTGTGGCCAGGTGGACAAAAAGGACCACCTGATATAGTATAGAAGAGACAAAGCCAGAATCCAAACCAGACTATGAAATGACAGGGATGTTGTGATTATCAAACTGGAAATTTAAAATAACCATGATTTATATGCTATAATGGAGAATGTGGCTAAACACAAGAACAAATGGGTAATTGTGGGAAGCCGCGGGGGACTCCCCCCGCTTTTGCTCCTGCTATGGCCAAGGTTTGACCTTCGCTGAGAAGAAACTGGCAGGAGCCAAAACAGGGAGTAAAAAGTCCAGATGGTCAGAACTAGAGATAAACAGCAAGGCAGTTTTAAGGTAAACAACACAGCAGTTCCCAAGGAGTAAGAGAATGCCAAAGAGAACCTTAATTGACCTTTTTTCCCTGTGAGAATATAAAAGCATGGTGTCAAAGTGTTGTCTCAGTCTCAGGCTCAGCCTGACTGAGTCCATTACCCTGTGTGTATGTGTGTCTTTTTTCACCCCAGCACCCCCTCCTCAGAACCTCGCTAGTGGACAGCGGGTCCGTCAGGTAATGTAAGCAGAGACATGGAGACTCTAAGGAAGTATCAAAACAAAGTGAGGCTCGGCACCTGTAGCTCAGCAGCTAGGGTGCCAGCCACATACACTGGAGCTGGGGGGTTCAAGCTTGGCCTGGGCCTGCTAAACAATGACAACAGCAACAAAAAAATAGCCAGGCGTGGGTGGTGCCTATGGCTCATCGAGTAGGGTGCTGGCCCCATATACCGAAGGTGGCGGGTTCAAATCCATCCTCAGCCGAACAGCAAAACAGAAAAATAGCCGGGCATTGTGGCAGGCGCCTGTAGTCCCAGCTACTCGGGAGGCTGAGGCAAGAGAATCTCCTAAGCCCAGGAGTTGGAGTTGCTGTGAGCTGTGTGACGCCACGGCACTCTACCGAGGGTGATAAAGTGAGCCTCTGTCTCAAAATAGCCAGGCATTGTGGTGAGCACCTGTAGTCCCAGCTACTCGGGAGGCTGAGGCAAGAGAATTGCCTAAGCCCAAGAGTTTGAGGTTGCTATGAGCTGTGACGCCATGGTACTCTACTGAGGGCGACAAAGTGAGACTGTCTCAAAAAAAAAAAAGCCAAACCAAAGTGGTGTACATCCAAAACAAGTTGATAACAATGAAGAATGCCTTTCATCAGGAGACTGGCAAGGCTGAGGAAAGAATCAGTGAACTTCCAGATATGTCAATAGAAATTCCCAAAATGGAAAAGCAAAGAGAAAAATGAATGAAGAAAGCAAAATAGAACATACAAAAACAATTAGAAAAGGTACACGGTACAACATATACATAATGGGAGTATCAGAGAAGAAAGGAGCATAAGAAAAATTTGGAATAAAAATGATGGCATTTTCCAAAATCGAAGACAAATACCCAACACTGGTGAGGATAGAAACCAAAATATCTACACCTAGGCATGTCATATTCAAATTGCTAAAAATTAAAGAGAAACTCCTGAAAGAAGCCAGAGGAGGGGAAGAAAATCACCTTACCTACAAGGAGCAAGAATAGGAATTACATCAGAAAACATGGAAGTGAGTGGAGCAAAATGGCTGAAAGAAGAAAACCCATGAACCTACGATTCTGCATCTTGCAAAATTATCACTCAAGAGTGAGTAAGAAATAAAGACTTCCTCACACAAACAAAATTTGAAGGATTTTGTTGTCAGTACATGTGCCTAGCAAAAAATGTTAAAAGAAACCCTACAGAGAGAAGAAAAATAATGCAGGTCAGAAATCCTGATTTAGGCTCGGCGCCTATAGCTCAGTGGCTAAGGCACCAGCACATACAAGCAGAGCTGGCATGTTTGAATCCAGCCCAGGCCTGCCAAACAGCAATGACAACTATAACCAAAAAAAATAGCCAGGCATTGTGGCAGGCGCCTGTAGTTCCAGCTACTTGGGAGACTGAGGCAAGAGAATCACTTAAGCCCAAGAGTTTGAGGATGCTGTTAGCTGTGATGCCATGCCACTCTACCGAGGGTGACATAGTTAGACTCTGTCTCAAAAAAAAAAAAAAAAAGAGATAAAAAGAAATCCTGATTTATAGTGGGGTAGGTGATTCACACCTATAATCCTAGCACTTTGGGAGGGTGAGGTGGGAAGATTGCTTTAAGCCAGAAGTCTAAGACCAGCTTGGGCAACACAGAAAGACCCCATCTTTATAAAAACTTTTACAATTGGCTCGGCGCCTATGGCTCAACGGGCTAAGGCGCCAGCCACGTACCCCTGAGCTGGCGGGTTTGAATCCAGCCTGGGCCCGCCAAACAACAATGACGGCTGCAACCAAAAAATGGCCAGGCATTGTGGTGGGCGCCTGTAAGTCCCAGCTACTTGGGAGGCGGAGGCAGGAGACTCGCTTGAGCCCAGGAATTGGAGGTTGCTGTGAGCTGTGATCCATAGCACTCTATCCAGGGTGACAGCTTGAGGCTCTGTCTCAAAAAAAAAAAGAAAGAAAGAAAAAGAAACTTAAGATTTAAATAAAGGGAGAACCTTACAGAAGGCAAAAATGAAAGTAATATAAAAGCTTTTATTTTCCTTATTCTTTGTTGGTTTAACAATAAGCACTTTATTTAAATTAATAATAACAATATATTCGGGCGGCGCCTGTGGCTCAACGAGTAGGGCGCCGGCCCCATATACCGAGGGTGGCGGGTTCAAACCCGGCCCCGACCAAACTGCATCAAAAAATAGCCGGGCGTTGTGGCAGGTGCCTGTAGTCCCAGCTACTCGGGAGGCTGAGGCAAGAGAATCACCTAAGCCCAGAAGCTGGAGGTTGCTGTGAGCTGTGTGACGCCACGGCACTCTACCGAGGGTGACAAAGTAAGACTCTGTCTCTACAAGACAAAAAAAAAAAATAATAACAATATATTCAGTGATTTTAGCTTATGAATAAAATGAAAAACAGTAATGTTATAAGGGACAGGAAGGAGTACTGTTATGAAAGTGTTATTTGAAAAGAGATATAAGCTAAAAATGATTATTGGAAAAAACTGAAATATTTGGAACATAACCAATATACTTCTAAAAAAATGGGTAAAATTTTAAATTTTTTTTGTAGAGAGAGAGTCTCACTTTATCACCCTCGGTAGAGTGCCGTAGTGTCACACAGCTCACAGCAACCTCCAACTCCTGGGCTTAGGCGATTCTCTTGCCTCAGCCTCCTGAGTAGCTGGGACTACAGGTGCCCACCACAACACCCAGCTATTTTTCTGTTTATGAAGTTTGGCCAAGGCCGAGTTTGAACCCGTCGCCTTCAGTATATGGGGCCGGTGCCCTACTCGATGAACCACAGGCGCCATCCGTAAAATTTTAAATTTTGAGGGCAGCACCTGTGGCTCAAGGAGTAGGGCACTGGCCCCATATACTGGCGGTGGTGGGTTCAAGCCCGGCCCTGGCCAAAACTGGAAAAAAAAAAATATATATATATATATGCACATATATACATATACATTTTGAATTAAATGAATGAAATATAACTCATCAAATCTGTGTGACGGGGCAGTGCCTGTGGCTCAGTGGGTAGAGTGCCAGCCCCACATACCAAGGATGGCAGGTTTGAACCTGGCCCCGGCCAAACTGCAACAAAAAAATAGCCAGGCGTTGTGATGGCCGCCTGTAGTCCCAGCTACCTGGGAGGCTGAGGCAAGAGAATCTCCTAAGCCCAAGAGCTGGAGGTTGCTGTGAGCTGTGACAGCACACTACTAAGGGCGACAAAGCGAGACTCTGTCTCTAAAAAAAAAACAATTAAAAAAAAATAGCTGGGCGTTGTGGCGGGCGCCTATAGTCCCAAGCTACTTGGGAGGCTAAGGCAAGAGAATTGCTTAAGCCTAAGAGTTGGAGGTTGCTATGAGCTGTGATGCCATAGCACTCTACTGAGGGAAACAAAGTGAGACTCTGTCTCTTAAAAAAAAAAAAAAAGAGATAACAGAGGACAAAAACCACATGATCATTTCAATTCATGGTGAAAAAGCATGTAACAAAATTAAACATCCCATTAAAACTCTCAAAAAAATGGGTATAAAAGGAACCCACTTCAACACAAGAAAGCTGCATGACAAACCCACAGGCCCATATCATACTGAACGGGGGAAAACCTGAAAACCTCTCCTAGTCTAAGAGCTGGCACAAGACAAGGACGTCCACTTTTATCCACTATACAACATAGTACTGGAAATTCTAGTTAGAGCAATCAGAGAAAGAAATAAAAGGCATCCAAATGGGAAAGGAAGTCCTTGCTTGCAGATGATATGCTCTTACATCTAGAGAAATCTAAAGACTCCACAAAATAAGTTGCAGGATACAAAAATCAACATAAAATCAGTAACCTTTCTACATGCCAATAGTAAACAATGTGAAAAAGAAACCCAGAAAGTAATCCCATTTACAACAGATACAATAAAATAATACACCTAGGAAAAAACTTAACCAAAGAAGTAAAAGATCTCTTTAATAAAAACTATAAAACATTAATGAAAGAAGTTGATGAATTAACTCAAACGCTTTCCTCACAACACATACAATAATAAACTCAAAATGGATCACAGACCTAAATGCAAATGTTAAAACTAAAACTTCTACAAGAAAACAGAAGAAATGTCTTCATAACTTTGTGTCAGGCAAAGAGTTCTTACATACATTACATCAAAAGCCAGAAAAGAAGTAGAACACCACAGTTGTATGGAGACACCTCAAAGAACTGAAAGTACACCTACCATGTGATCAGCAACACCATTGCTGGGTATAGACCCAAAGGAAAAAAGGTCATTTTACATCCATCAATACAGGTTTATATTATATAACATGTTATGTTATTTATATATATATATATTTTTTTTTTTGAGACAGAGTCTCACTATGTTACCCTCAGTAGAGTGCTGTGACATCATAGCTCACAACCTCAAACTCATGTGGTTAAGCGATTCCCTTGCCTCAGCCTCCCAAGTAGCTGGGACTATAGGCACCCGCCACAACGCTTGGCTATTTTTTTGTTGCAGTTGTCATTGTTGTTTAGCTGGCCTGGGCGGGGTTTGAACCCGACAGCCTCAGTGTATGTGGCTGGCACACTACCCACTGAGCTATGGGTGCCGCCAATACATGTTTACAGTAGCACAATTTATAATCACAAAGACATGAAACAATCCATATCTGTCATTACCTGAATGGATGAATAAAATGTGCTATATGCATACCATGTAGTACTATGCAGCCAAAAAAAAAAAAAAAAATCTTTTGGGACACCCTGAATAGAACTGGAGACCATTCTCTTTTTTTTTCTACAGTTTTTGGCCGGGGCCAGGTTTGAACCTGTCCCCTCCCATATATGGGGCTAGTGCCCTACTCCTTTGAGCCCCAGGTGCCACCCGAGACCATTCTTCTAAGTGAAACATCACAAGAATGAATAAACAAATACATGTACTCAATACCAAACTGGAACTAACTAATCAACATTTCAGTGAATATATGGAAGTAAATCTCAGTGAAAATCAAGATTGGGGAAGAAGAAGGGGATGGGTATATTTACACCTGTTGGATACAGCACACATAACTTTGACTCGATCTGCACAAAAACAAAGTATGTAAACAAAATATGTGTACCCCAAATATTCTAAAATTTAAAAAGAAAAAAAAAAAAACACCACTAAGCAAGTGTAAAGCCAGAGAGTGGAGAAAAATATTTCCAAATCATTTTTCTGATAAAAGAATTTGTGAAAAATAACTCTTGATAACTCAATAGGATAAATAACTGCACTGAAAAGATGCTTAACATCATTAGGTATCAGGGAAATGTAAATGAAAACCACAATGAAATACTACTACATACTATATAGGATATCTATAATCAAAATGACAGGCCATAACAAGAAGGATGTGGAGAAATTGGAACACTTACACATTGCTAGTAGGAATACAAAGTGATACAGCCACCTTGGGAAACAATTTAGTAGTTTCTTCAAAGGTTAGACATAAGCTCACTGCATAAACCAGTAATTCTACTGCTGGAAATCTACCAATCAGGAATGTAGACATATAACCATGTAAAGCTATTCCTAGTAGTTCTGTATTCATCATAACCAAAACCTGACAACAATCTAAATGTCATCCACTGGTGAATAAATAAAATGCAACATAGCCACATAAAAGAATACCATTCATAGCTAGGTGTTGTGGTGTGCATCTGTAGTCCCAGCTACTCGGGAGGCTGAGGCATGAGAATCACCTAAGCCCAAGAGATGGAGGTTGCTGTGAGCTGTGATGCCACTGCACTCTATCAAGGGTTACAAAGTGAGACTCTGTCTCTAAAAAAAATAAAAAATAAAAAAAATAAACTTTGACCTTTTGCATAAAAAAAAAATACCATACAGCAACAAAAAGGAATAGAATACAGACACATGCTACATCATGCATGAACCTCAAAAACTTTACACTGAGTCAAAAAAGCCAGACACAAAGACTGCATATTATGTGATCTCATTTGTATGAAATGCCAGAAAAGGCAAATTTATAAATATGGCAAACAGATCAGAAGTTGTCTGGCGTTGGGGTAGGAGCAGGCACCGACTGCAAAGGGGCTTGAGGAAGACTTCTAGGTAACAGAAATATTCTAAAACTGGTTTGTTGTGATGGTTATGTAACTATACATTAATTAAAAATCAGTGAATTGGGCCAACTGAGGTGGGTGACACCTATAATTCCAGCACTCTGGGAGGCTGAGTCGGGTGGATTGCTTGAGCTCAGGAGTCTGAGACCAAACTGAGCAAGAGTGAGACTCTGTCTCTACTAAAAATAGATAAATTAGTCAGGCACAGTGGTGGGCGCCTGTAGTCCCAACTATTTGGGAGGCTGAGGTAAGAGGACTGCTTGAAACCAAGAGTTTGAAGTTGCTATGAGCTGTGATGCCACGGCACTATCCAGGGCAACAGAGTGAGACTGTGCCTCAACAACATCATCAGGGAATTGTATATTCACAATGGAGGAATTTTACAGTATGAAAGTTATATATCACTAAAGCTGGGAAAAAAGTGTGACATTATTGCTACATTGTAACATTTATGTCTAAGATGCCACATAGGAAGACAGGGGAGGGTACTCACTCCTTCTCCTATAAGTGGGGTGGGGCAGACAGTGAAGCAGACAGAAGGGTGCAGATTTAGTCATTCCTTCAACAAACACTGTGGTCTACTGTGTTTTAGACTCCGCAGAACAAATGGATCCCAGAAACCCACACTTGTAAAATTCGCATGTTATAGGAGGAGACAGGCAATAAACAGTAACAAACACAATAAAGAAGTGAAATACACAGTATGCAAGAAGATAATACTAGAGTTTACTATCAAAGGGAGAGTGACCTCAGGCAGGAGAAAGGGGAAGAAGAATGCTATAAGGGGTAGGATGTGTTGCAGTAGAATGAGGAACTGTGGTCTGCGTTCAGGGATTCTACAGCTGAGAGTGTACAGAAAATGACTTGAGATGATAAGGGAAGGTCAAAGCAAAATTTACATAGTGTTTCACTTAACTGCCCTACACAACACAGCTTTCTTTTTTTTTTGGAGGCAGTGTGTTGCTCTATAGCCCGGGGTAGGGTACAGTGGCTCTATCATAGCTCACCCCAACCTAAAACTCCAGGGTCTCAAGCAATCTTCCTCAGTGTCCCAAGCAGCTGCGACTACAGGCACCTGTCACAAAGCCTGGCTAACTTTTCTGTTTTTAGTAGAGACAGGTCTCACTGGTGCTCAAGTAGATCTTGAACTCCTGAACTTGAGCAATCCTCTCACTTTGGCCTCCCAGAGTGCTTGGATTACAGGCATGAGGCACCATGTCTGGCCAACACAACTATTTTAATTGGTACAAATTAAAACTGAGAATAAGCGCCTTGCCAAAACAGGGACAGTGATAGTACCAAGTGAATACGCTCTTTATGGGATTAACAGAACCTGGCATACGGTAGGCACTCTAAAAATGCCTGCCATCATTATTAGGGTGTCACGGGGTCTGAATTATTCAATTCTACAGTCTACACAGAAAGCTGTATGTAATCAATCAAGAAAATATCCAATAAAGATCTCCTCCTTGTCCCAAATGGTCCTCATGGGAACAGTGCATGAAACTGCATTTCTGTTCCTCAGGGTGTGAATTCAGCACATTGCAGCTCTCTCTCATTCTGTTAGAAATACCTTTATAGGCTTGGCGCCTGTAGCTCAAGCGGCTAGGGCGCCAGCCACATACACCGGAGGGTTTGAATCCAGCTAGGGCCTGCCAAACAACAATGACAACTATAACCAAAAATTAGCCGGGTGTTGTGGTAGGCACCTGTAGTCCCAGCTACTTGGGAGGCTGAGGCAAGAGAATCACTTAAGCCCAAGAGTTTTGAGGTTGCTGTGAGCTGTGACGCCACAGCACTCTACCCCGGGCGACAGCTTAAGACTCTGTCTCAAAACAAAAATAAAACAAAAAAAGAAACACCTTTATAGCCCTTTCCTTAAAATGGTGAAAAATTTAAAAGAACTGTCTGAAGCTCTCTTCCTTAAGTCACTAATTCCCACAGCATTACAAAGACAAAGCCTATCAATAATAGAAAACTCCGGCTGAGGGCAGTGGCTCATCACACCTGTAATCTTAACACTCTGGGAGGCCGAGGCAGGTAGGTTCTTAAGCTCATGATTTCAAAACCAGCCTGAACAAGATTGAGACTCCATCTCTACTGAAAAATGAAAAACTGAGGCAGGAAGATCACTTGAGCTCAAGAGTTCAAGGTTGCCATGAGTTATGATGACACAGCACTCTACCCAGGGTGACAGAGTGAAACTGTCTCAAAGAAAAAAAAAACTTCTCAAAAGTTATTATGAGGGGTGGCACCTGTAGCTCAGTGGGTAGGGCACCGGCCACATACACCAAGGCTGGTGGGTTCGAACCATGGGCGCCTAGGCCAGCTAAAACACTCATGACAACTGCAACAAAAAAATAGCCGGGCACTGTGGCGGGCACCTGTAGTCCCAGCTACTTGAGAGGCTGAGGCAAGAGAATTGCTTAAGCCCAAGAGTTTCAGGTTGCTGTGAGCTGTGATGCCACAGCACTCTCCTGAGGGCAACACAGTGAGATTCTTGTCTCAAGAGAAAAAAAAAAAGTTATTGTGAGGATTAAAAGAATGACTACGTTGTGCAGTAAAGGGGTAACTCAGCAGGCCTGGTTGCCCAAATCCTAAATATCCTAGAGGTTCTTAGTGCTGATCCTTGACGTACTCCTGAGATAACCTGTAAAATATCCTACTGAGAAAGTCGTTTCTGTATGCTAGAGGCCTGGAACCATGGTGCTATCAGTTTGACCAGTTTATGTTAACAATGTAACTTACAGTAAATGCCTGCTGGTTTGGTGAAAACCCTGGGGTAGACTTCTTGGAGGCTAGACTGAGAAGCTAAATTCTGCCACCTGAGCACTGTCTGACTACGTTGACCAATCCCCAATGAAAACCCTGGACACCACGCAGATGAGGTGCCCTGATTGGCAACACTTTGCATGTGTTGTCACACACTGTTAATTGGAAGAATTAAGTGCATCACCAGGCAACTTCTCATGAAAGGAACATTTGAAAGTTCATGCCTAGTTTCTCCTGTACTTAGTTCTATGTACCTTTTCCCTTTGCTGATTCTAACCTGTGTCTTTTCACTATAATAAATTGTAACAGTGAGGATAACAGTTTTTTTGAGTTCTATGAATCCTTTTGTTGAATCACTGCACCTAAGGGTGATCCTGGGGACTGTGAAAATCCATTTGACATTAGTAAGCTGGTTATTTCCAAGGGCTGAAAAGCCATTTGAAAGTTTTAAGTTATCCAAACAGTGCTGTTATTTGTGCCAATTTCTGATCTGTACTTCCACAGTAGGTTTGAGACAAGAAGATGATCAAATGTAGATTGCCTGAGCTCACGGGTTAGAGACCAGCCTGAGACAGAGCAAGACCTTGTCTCTAAAAAAAAATAGCTGAGCATTGTGGCACCTGCAGTCCCAACTACTTGGAAGGCTGAGGCAAGAGAATCGCTTAAGCCCAAGGGTTTGAGGTTGCTGTGAGCTGTGACACCACAGCACTCTACCCAGGGTGACAAAGCAAGACTCTTTCTCAAAAAAACAAAACAAACAAACAAAAAAAGATGATAAAACAGGAACAAGCTCTTTCATCACAACCAGAGGCACAACTCGGTTTGTTGGCAATTTTGAAGTCAATTTCCATGAGATCCAGTTCTAGCAATGTTTCAACACCGAAAGAAATGACTTGATGATAATCAGATAGGAAAAAGTATTCACAACTGAGATCTCACAATTGAATGGATACCTTTACTTCCTTTATGCTAGGAAGTGATGCATTTAGAAATTCTTCAGTTAGTCTCTTCCAACTAGCAGCTTTGCTGAGTTCAGAATGAATGATGAATTTTTCATATATCCTAAAATATAAAAAAAAATCAACTGTCATAAAGTTCTATTAACAAAAAAAGGAAAAATACTTTTTTTTTTTGAGACAGAGTCTCACTATGTTGCCCTTGGTAGAGTGCTGTGGTGTCACAGCTCACAGCAACCTCAAACTCTTGGGCTTAAGAGATTCTCTTGCCTCAGCCTCCCAGTAGCTGGGACTACAGGTGCCTGACACAAAACCCAGCTATTTTTTTTGGTTACAGTTGTCATTGTTGTTAAGGGGGCCCAGACTAGGCTCAAACCCACCAGCCTCTGAGTATGTGGCCGGCGCCCTACTCACTGAGCTACAGGTGCTGAGCTGAAAATACATGTATTTTTGAATATGTATAAAGATACATATATCAAAATAACTTACCCTTCTATTGTCTTTTCTATTTTGTGGCTGTTGACATCCAAGAAACGATGAAATCTAATGAAGACAAAATATAATTCTTATACAAATTTTGTATACAGTTGTATACATTCTGTATCTCACGGCCCTTCAAGTTCCCTATATGAACTTGAACTCAGCTGTATACTTCTAGAATGATGCACCCCCCACTCCATTCCTCCACCACCCGGCAGGCAAATAATCCCCATCTCAGAGATTGCTCAAATAGCCTTTTCTTTTTTTTTTTTTTTTTTTTGAGACAGAGCCTCAAGCTGTCACCCTGGGTAGAGTGCTGTGGCATCACAGCTCACAGCTACCTCTGATTCCTGGGCTCAAGCGAGTCTCCTGCCTCCGCCTCCCAAGTAGCTGGGACTGCAGGCACCCGCCACAACGCCCGGCCATT
>CAUYRH010157930.1:0-13276 GCA_963574655.1 Perodicticus potto | reverse complement strand
ATGTTCTAATAAAAATTCTTTTTTTTTTCCTTTTTATTTGGAGACAGAGCCTCAAGCTGCCACCCTGGATAGAGTGCTGTGGCATCACAGCTCACAGCAACCTCCAATTCCTGGGCTCAAGCGAGTCTCCTGCCTCCGCCTTCCAAGTAGCTGGGACTACAGGCACCCGCCACAAGATCCGGCCATTTTGTGGTTGCAGCTGTCATTGTTTGGCGGGCCCAGGCTGGATTCGAACCCACCAGCTCAGGTGTACATGGCTGGCGCCTTAGCCAGTTGAGCCACAGGTGCCAAGCCTAAAAATTCTTTAAAAATAGTGGTGTCAACATTTGTTACTGTATGTTAGTGGGATGCATGTGGAAAGTGGAACTTTTCTTTCCACACATATCTACTAATGCACTTGGAAGTTCAGGACTTCTATGTTTCTTTTCGGGGTGGGGTGAGGGAGAAGAGGGGAGCAGAGTCTCATTGTGTTGCCCAGGCTATAGTGCTCTGGCATCAGCCTAGCTCACAGCAACCTCAAATTCCTGGGCTTAAGCAGTCCTACTTCAGCTTGCCAAGTAGCTAGGACTACAGGTGCCTGCCATGATGCTCTGCTTATATTTTTTTCTATTTTTAGCAGAGACAGACTTGTTCTTGCTCAGGATGGTCTCAAACTCCTGAGCTCAAGGGATCCTCCTTTAGCCTTCCACAGTGGTAGGATTTCAGGCGTGAGCCACTGTGCCTGGCCTAGACTTCCATGTTTCTTTTAAGCCTTTTGATTATTTTTCGATTTTTTTTTTGCCTATGGTAAAAGATTCAAAATGAACATTATGTCTAATCCTAAAAGCTTTTGAGATACTAATAGTATCAAAAAGGTAATTCTTATTTTGTGAGATTTGTAAAGTTAGCTCATATTTGTATAAAATCATCAAACTTTGTTACTATGGTTGGTTTAAATATGAGGAAAGTCCTCTGTGTCATAGCTTCTGAAGATGACTGCTTTCCATATGTCATCCTGTGATACATGTGTGGTCTACACTAGTGTCATTCATTTTTACTTTGACAAATGAAAATTGTATGTATTCAAGGGCTGGGGCACAGTGGCTCATGCCTATAATCCTAGCACTCTGAGAGGCAAAGGTGGGTGAATTGCTTGAGCTCTTAGGTTCAAGACTAGCCTGAACAAGAGCAAGACTCCCACCCATCTCTAAAAATAGCCAGGCACTGTGGTTGGGCACCTGTAGTCCTAGCTACTTGGGAGGCTGAAGAAAAGAATCCTTTGAGCCCAAGAGTTTGAGGTTGCTGTGAGCTAGGATGCCACAGCACTCTACTGAAGATGAGAAAGTAAGATTCTGTCTCAAAAAAAAAGTTGTATATATTCAACGTGTATGTGATGATTTCATACATGCGTACATTCCATAATGATTGCCCCAATCTAATTAACCTATCAATCATCACCCATAGTTACCTTGTGTGGGGAGTAGGAAAGTGAGACACTTAGAATCTATTCTCTTAAGAAATTTCTTTTTTTTTTTTTTTTTATTATTTTTTTTATTTTTATACATAGCCTCAAGCTGTCACCCTGGATAGAGTGCTGTGGCACCACAGCTCACAGCAACCTCTGATTCCTGGGCTCAAGCGAGTCTCCTGCCTCCGCCTCCCAAGTAGCTGGGACTATAGGCGCCTGACACAACGCCTGGCCATTTTTTGGTTGCAGCTGTCATTGTTTGGCGGCCCGGCAGGATTCGAACCCGCCAGCTCAGGTGTACGTGGCTGGCGCCTTAGCCCGTTGAGCCACAGGCGCCGAGCCTCTCTTAAGAAATTTCAAGTAGGCTCGGCGCCTGTGGCTCAATGGGCTAAGGCGCCAGCCATGTACACCTGAGCTGGTGGGTTCGAATCCAGCCCGGGCCCACCAAACAACAATGACAGCTGCAACCAAAAAATAGCCGGGCGTTGTGGCGGGCGCCTGTAGTCCCAGCTGCCTGGGAGGCAGAGGCAGGAGACTCGTTTGAACCCAGGAATTGGAGGTTGCTATGAGCTGTGATGCCACAGCACTCTATCCAGGTGACAGCTTGAGGCTCTGTCTCCAAAAAAAAAAAAAAGAAGAAGAAGAAGAAGAAATTTCAAGTAAACAGTACAATATTTCTTTTTAAAATGTAATTGCAGTCAAGAGAAATAGGTATTAATGATTTTGAGTTGGATAGTTCAACTAAAAAAAATCCCTGCTTATTGGAAAGGGTGAAATTTAAGAAGAAATGATCCTAGTGCTAGCATCTAGTTCATCTTCAAATTAGATTTCCTGATCCCGGCTGTTAAGGCTTTATCACTTGACTTCTACAAGCATTTGTTAGTGCCCATTACTATATGAGGTACTGTGACACGTGTGTGGTCTGTTCAAATCTAATTGTAGGGCCCTATGTCAGAGGTTCCCAAATTTTCTGGGTTGTCCTTATTGTCCTTGGTTATAAATGTTCTTCATGTCTCACTAATTTTTTCCATAACATTTCTAAGTCAAAAGATCTAGGTTCCAATTATTAAGCATTAAGTCCAAACAATTTAATTATTTATGTTCTACATAGTATTCATTTGTCAAAATAATTCTCATGAGAATTATTGTGTGTGTGTGCACACAAAAAAAATTGCTCAAAAAAAATTATTTTTTTTAAAGGTAAGAGTCTTACTCTGTTACTCTGGGTAGAGTGCCATGTTGTCAGCCTAGCTCACAGCAACCTGAAACTCCTGAGTTCAAGCAATTGTTTTGCCTCAGTCTTTTACATACCTGGGAGTACAGACATCTGCCCCAACACCTGGCTAATCTTTTGTATTTTTAGTACAGATGAGCCTCTTTTCTTAGCCTGGTCTTGAACTCCTGAGCCCAAGTGATCCTCTTTCCTTGGCCTCCCAGATTGCTAAGATTACAGGTGTGAGCCACTGCGCCCAGCCCCCTCCTCTTTCTTTTCTCTCTTATTTAAAACTAATAGCAAATTGGTCTTGCTGGAGCTTGTTTAGCTTGAAAATCATGTTGCTAATCCTAAAATGACACAGTGTGTGGTTCAGTTGAAAAGACTTTAGAAATAATTAGCCTAGAGTGGCTCCTGTGGCTCAAAGGAGTAGGGCACCAGCCCCGTATGCTGGAGGTGGTGGGTTCAAACCCAACCTCGGCCAAAAACTGCAAAAAAAATAAAAAATAATTAGACTATCTCTCCCATTTTCTGAGAACTGAATTGTAAAGAAAAAAGTGATTTGCCTCATGTCATAAAAATAATGGCAGAACTAAAATTCTATCCTACTTTATCCTTTTTACTACAGGAAGAATCAAGTTTACTATAAATTAGCCTTATAATTAATTAATTTATTTATTTATTTTTATTTATTTTTGAGACTGAATCTCACTCTGTAGCCTTGGGTAGAGTACTGTGGCATCATAGCTCACAGCATCTTTCAGCTCTTGGGCTCAAGCAATCCTTTCATCTTAGCCTCCCAAGGAGCTGGGACTGCAGCAGGCACCTGCCACAACATCTGGCTAGTTTTTCAGTTTTTAGTAGAGACAGGGTCTTACTTTCCTCAGGCTAGTCCTGAACTCCTGAGCTCAAGCAAACCACCTGCCTCAGCCTCCCAGAGTACTAGGATTACAGACGTGAGCAACCACAAGTGGTCTTCTTAGTTTTCAAATGACCACTTGGAAGTGGTAGTTTATGGGGTCAAAAGGAAAAGTACTGGATTGGGAAATAGGAGATATAGATTCTTATCCATCTTTAATGAACTTATTAAAGATTGAGTATCCCTTATCTGAAATGCTTAGGACCAGAAATGTTTTGGGTTTTCCTACTTTTTCATATTTTAGCACATTTTCATCATACAGATTGAGCATTCCTAATATGAATATCTAAAATCTAAAAATCCTTTGAACGTGTTGGCACTCAAAAAGTTTCAGATTGTGGAGTGTTTCATATTTTGGACTTTTGGGTTAGGGATATTCAACTTGTATAAGTAACTAGACAAGTTGGCACATAACATCCTTTCTCTGAGCTTCATTTTCTTCATGTGTAAAACGAGGGATTAACCTGGATAACCTTAAACATTATTTTATTTTATTTATTTATTTATTTCGAAGCAGAGTCTCACTCTGTTGCCCAGAGTAGAATGCCACGGCATCAGCCTAGCTCCCAGCAACCTCAAAGCCCTGGGTTTAATCAATTCTCCTGCTTAGCTGAGACTACAGGCATTTGCCACAATGCCTACTTATTTTTTTTCTATTTTTAACACAGATAGGGTCTTGCTCTTGCTCAGGCTAGTCTGGAACGCCTGCTGAAGGGATCATCCCATCTCAGCCTACCAGAATGCTAGGATTACAGGCATGAGCCAGTAGGCCAGGCCTGCCCTAACATTCTGTGAATTCCAGACTGAACCCAGGGATTTTGACTTCCTATTCCACACTGCCTTACTAAGTTACCTGCCTTTCGGTGACTTTTAAAGGATATGATCCATAAAGACAGGCAGGCCTTTTTCTTTTTTTTTAAGTTCATGCTGGTGCTAGGAATAAGAAATCACTTTGCATAAAGTGATTCGTAAGGTTGATGCAAAAATTCCTTTGTAAAGTGTTAATCTTAACGTAGAAAATAAAGAACTTTTGCTTATAGATCCGTTAGTGGAGCAGAAAGTTAGGAAGATGACTTTGGCATCTCATAACAATAACTAATAATGCTACCACTGATGGTGGTGATAATGAGAGTAACAGCAAACATTATTCACTATGCTAAATATAGTGCTGAGCACTTTAAATGTATTAAATCAGTGGATTAAATGGGTTAATAAATGTAGGACACATAGAGTAATGCCTGGTACATGGTAAGAGCTATATAAAAAATAGCTGCTATTGCAATTTCTTTTTGAGATAGAGTCTCACTCTGTCACCCTCAGTAGAGTGTATGGCATCACCGCTCACAGCAGCCTCCAACTCTTGGGCTTAAGTGATTCTCTTGCCTCAGCTTCTCAAGTATCTGGGACTACAGGCGCCCGCCGCAATGCCTGTCTACAGTTGTCATTGTTGTTTAGCTGGCCCAGGCCAGGTTCCAGCCTGCCAGCCTCGGTGTATGTGGCTTGCGCTGTAACCACTGTGCTACGGGCGCCGTGCCTGCTATTGCTGTTTTTATTGTTTTATTATTGGGGTGGTTGTAATTAGTCTGCACAGCAATCCTTTATAAGTTAGGTACTGTCATCCATTTTACAGATGGGAAAGCTGAATGCCAGAGATTAAGCCAGGAAATATTAGAACAGGATTCAAATCTCTGTTTGTATATAGTTGAATCTTCATTTATTTAGGAATACCTAGGGATATAGGTAGCTGGTGTGCTTAACAGTAGCTGGAAAGTTACCTCTAAGGCTGAGACTGAATAGTAAAAAGCTCAGCATGTAAAAATTGAGGGAGAGAAGAGTTTTAGGGCGAGAGTACGAAAAATGTAAAAGCCTGAGGGGAAATGGAACTGATATGGCATTCTGAAACACAGAAATGTCACTTCAATGAGTCCTTCCCTGAAATACTCTTTAAAATTACATACCCACACAAACTTTACATTCTTTCTTCCCTGTTTTATTTTCTTCATCATATTTATCATTGTTTAATATGCTATATAATTTATTTTGGTTTCATTTCTGTCCCCCACAATAGGATGTGAGCTCCACACAGACAGGAATTTTGTCTGATTTGTTCATTGCTGTAGGTAGGGCATCTTGTAAGTTATAAGGATTTTTTCCAACAAATTAGTTAAAAAGTCTCCTTTCCAAAAGGTTGCAGCTCCATACCATGGCATGAAGTCTAGTTAGCAAAGCATGGACCATGAACTCCAGTTCAGCCTTCTTGCCTCCTCAGCCAATTGTAAGAGACATAATTGAGCAACCATTATTACATGGCAGGCCTGGGTGCATCCATAGTGCCCAGAGCAGTGCCAACACGAAGCAGGCATGAATAAATATTTGTAGAATGACAGAATCATTTAGAATGAGGGGAAGACTAATCACAAGATGAGAAGTTTGGCAGAAACCAGATCTGGTAAGGACTTCTAAGGATCCTGTTTGACTGTTTTTTTTTAAGTAGCAGCAGTCATCTGGGAGGTCCCATGGAGTACTTTCTATTGAATCATAATCTTCTATATTTTCTATAAGTGGTGCTAGTAGTTATGTAGTAGAGTGAGTCATAGGACAAGTTACTTGTCCAACTCAGAATACTTGGGAACTTTGACTTTAGGGATCTTCTGTTGACTTTATTGTTGCCTATTTGGCATTTCATTTTGCCTGCATACGTGTGTTTACTGTGTTCTAACAAGATGTATACTAGGAGTTTTGGGATGAAGTGTATATAAAATGATCATTTTTTTCTTGCAATCTCATATCCACATGTAGCAGAATATTTTATTTTATTTTATTTTATTTTTTTGAGACAGAGTCTTACTGTGTCCCCCTTGGTAGAGTGCTGTGGCGTCACAACTCACAGCAACCTCAAACTCTTGGGCTTAAGTGATTCTCTTGCCTCAGCCTTCCAAGTAGCTGGGACTATAGGCGCCCGCCACAATGCTTGACTGTTTTTTTTGTTAGAGTTGTCATTGTTGTTTCCAGGGGCAGGTTTGAACTTGCCAACCCTGGTGTGTGTGGCTAGCGCACTAACCACTGAACTACAGGCACCGAGCCCAAAATAGAATTTTTTTTTTTTTTGTAGAGACAGTCTCACTTTGTCACCCTTGGTAGAGTGCTGTGGCGTCACACAGCTCACAGCAACTTCCAAATCCTGGGCTTAGGCAATTCTCTTGCCTCAGCCTCCCTAGTAGCTGGGATTACAGGCCCCCCCCCCCCCACAACGCCCGGCTATTTTTTGGCTGCAGTTTGGCCAGGGCTGGGTTTGAACCTGCCACCCTCAGTATATGGGGCCGGTGCCCTACCAACTGGGTCACAGGCGCCGCCCCCAAAATAGAATTTTTAATTGGGGTTATTGAGGAAACTCAGGGCCTCTGGTTCCTGTGACTAAATGGTGAGCAAGGGAGGAAATAAGGGTACCATTTTTCTGTGAAGGAACTTCCTATATATGAATTAGTCAAGACCGTCAAATTTTTTATCAACCCTAACTTTACCATCACCACCCCCCGTCCTTCCCCCAAACATGAACCTTCACTGAGAGAATGACAACTGGAATCTTGTCATAAAATTACTGTTTGAGTTTTTGTTTCTCTTTCATGCTAATTTTTGGGCACTCAAGACCACATTTGAGAGTTCACTTACTTTTTGAGAGGTTTGTATTAGTTTTTATCTTATTGCCTTTCTCTTCTGTGATAGGTTAAGGATACGGCTTGAAAAAGAAGAAAGCTGTCCCACCATGCCCTAGGCCTAGTAGGTACATGCTTCTGATGAATTGCTACTATTAGTATTTCCTGATCCTCATATCCCACATTTTGCAAAGCTTAAAATCTGCCCAAGGGACTTAATAGCTAAGACATCCAATCAATCTGAGCTTTCTCCTTTCCTCAACTTTGTTGGTGGCTACAGGGAAGAATGTGGGAGTTACAAAACTGTGCAAAAGAGAAAATCTGGACTATGTAGCTTTATGGTTGCCTGGGAAATGGCCTGGGAGTTCAAATGCAAGAATTTGATGCTTTGTGCAGCTGATGTAAATAACCTGCTCTTATTGGGGTAAGGATGAAGTATTTTCACACAGTTGCTCAAGTCACTTTTCTCTTTGCCCTGATGCTCCCTCCCTCTTCTCTTTCATTAATTGTTTAGCAGTTGCTTATGCAATTAAAAGGAAATGGGTCTGCAGCCTCTGTGGTTTCCTGTCAGGGCCCTTTCTCCAAGGTCTTCATCTTGCTGCCAAGGATGGGTGAATATCTGATTTTGAAGCCAGAGGAGGGAGGGACATATGGCTGCAGTTAAATGCATTTTTCTAAAGCAGGAGGTGCAGAGTTGGATTTCTTCTGACACTCATCATTTTACAAAGCCAGGCTAGTCCCTTGTGCTGTTCATTAATGGTGCTTATATTTGGCAGCACAGTTAGAGAAATGAATCCTGCTGAATTGCTTTTCTTAGTGATACAGAAAGTGCTTTTCATTTTTAACTAGGAAAGAACAAGAAGAAAACAATCTCAAAGTGCAGAAGAGTCAAAACCAAATCCAGGCCCAGGTGCAGTGGCTCACTCTTATAATCCTAGTTCTTTGGGAGGCTGAAGCAGGAGGATCGCTTGAGGTCAGGAGTTCGAAACCAGCCTGAGCAAGAGTGAGATCCCGTCTCTACTAAAAATTGAAAAATTAGCCCAGGATGGTGGTGCGTGCCTGTGGTCTTAAGCTACTCAGGAGGCTGAGGTAAGAGGATCTCTTGAGCCTGAGAGTGTGGTTACTGTGAGTTGCCACAGCATTCTACCCAAGATGACAGAATAAGACTCAGTCTCCAAACAAACAGAATCCCACAAATCAAGGGAATTCTGTGGAAAATGAGAATCTGGATATATTAAAAGGGCAAGATTATAGCCCCCAAGAAGTATTGATTCTGCCTATCTGTGGAACAAACTTTAAATAATTCTGGCCTAAGGGTAATACCTTATACATAGCTAATACTCAATATTTGTTGCTTAGATTTTTCTGGTAGTCCATTCTCTCTTAGGATGTAACAGATTCCAAAGATTTTTATCAGCTTTAACTTTCAAGCAAAGCTGGGCTATTTAAATCATCAGAGCTTTTTTTTTTTTCTCTCTCTCTCTGAGCTTTTTACTTTAAGCTACCCTCTCCCACAATTCTCTTATCAGATTTTGTGTTTTCTGGCTCTGTTACACCTTAGGGTACTTAATTCTGATATGCAAAGGGAGAGGGGTTCTCAAAAAAACTTGCAAAGATATAGTTACTTTGAAACTTAAGTATTATTGTATTTATGATTATACAACTGATCTGATGGTAGTTATGTGCCTAGAGAAGAGGTTCCATATTTTTTCTAAGGCAGAAGAAATATATAAGACATGATTTTCTTTGTGAATTCTAATTTAATTTATTAAATTCACTTGATTTGTCAAATCTCATCTGACTAGGGGATTGGGATCATTGCTGTTTTTTTTCTTTTTAATAAACTTTGTTTTAGTTGTACAGAAAAGTTGAGACGATTAGGGAGTTCCCAATTTTTGTTATTAACATCTCTAATTGTCATAATCAGTGAACCAAAATTGGTATATTATTATTAAGTAAAATCAAGATTGAGCATGACGGCTCATGCTTATAATCCTAACACTCTGGGAGGCTGAGGCAAGAGGATTGCTTGAGGCAAGAAGTTCCAAACGAGCCTAAGCAAGAGCAAGAGCAAGACCATCTCTACTAAAAGCAGCAAAAAAATTAGCTGTGCATCATGGCACATGAGAAGTCCCAGCTACTCGGGAGGCTGAGGCAAGAGAATCGCTTGAGCCCAAGAGTTTGGGTTTGCTGTGAGCTGTGATGCCATATCACTCTACCAAGGGTGACAAAGTGTGACTCTATCTCAAATAAATAAGTAAGTAAATAAATAAATAAATAAAATCCATAGCTTATTTACATTGACTTAGTTTTTTCTTTTTCTGTGGTTCTTAGACAGACTCTTATGGGGGGCTGTATATGTGTGTGTTGTTGGTTTTTGAGCACTTCCTTACTTTCTAGCACTAAAAGATGAGCTGGTATATTTTCTGCTCTACTCTTAGAACCAGTCATTTTTCCAGGGAGCCCAGTTCCTTTTATTGGAGGATAGTTTTAGAAAATAAGATCTGATAGCCAGGCATTGTGGCAGGCGCCTGTAGTCCCAGCTACTCGGGGGCTACACCTAAGCCCAGGAGTTGGAGGTTGCTGTGAGCTGTGTGACGCCATGGCACTCTACTGAGGGAGATAAAGTGAGACTCTGTCTCTACAAAAAAAAACAAACAAAACAAAAGCAGAAAATAAGATCTGAGTACTATGCATGCTCCTTGCTACTGGTGTGGGATCACTTTTTCTTTTTTTTTTTAACAAAAATGTATTATTTCTACTGTTTGTATTTTTAATAGTATTATTAAAGAGATTTGTTGTTGATATTAAGTAAGAATAGTTGTTACAGAGGTTGGGGCTACATTGTATATGGTCTGTATTGATCCTGCAAATGATTATTAATATTTTCAATGTCCTGTAGTTATATGAAGTAAATGCAAATTTCTCCTTGCCCTAGTCTAAATCTCTCCATTAGTCCTTTTTCTTTCTACAAACCTCCAGATTGCTTAATTTATTGTAGGCATTGATTAGTGACAAGACCTCAGGGAGCCCAAAGGAGGGCCAGAATGTCCCCTACTTATACATTTCTCCTTAAGAGAGAAAAGGAGAGGCCAGGAACAGTGGCTCATGCCTATAATCCTAGCACTCTGGGAAGCCGAGGTGGGTGGATTGCTTGAGCTCATTAGTTTGAGACTAGCCTAAGCACAAGCAAGGCTGGGCATGGTGGCTTATGCCTGTAATCCTAGTACTCTGGGAAGCCGAGGCAGGTGGATTGCCCTGAGCTCAGAGGTTCGAGACCAGCCTGATCCAGAGTGAGACCCCCATCTCTACAAAAAGAAAAGCTGGGCATTGTGGCAGGTGCCTATAGTCCCAGCTACTTGGAAGTCTGAAATCACTTCAGTCCAAGAGTTGGTGGTTGCTGTGAGCTATGATGCCAGGGCACTCTACTGAGGGCCACAAAGTGAGACTCTGTATCAATTAAAAAAAAAAAAAAAGAAAAAGAAAAAGAAAGAAAAGAAAAGAAAAACTGAGGCAAGAGGATTGCTTGAGCCCAAGAGTTTGAGGTTGCTGTGAGCTATGATGCTATAGTACTCTACCCAGGGCAACAGCTTGAGATGCTATCTCAAAAAAAAAAAAAAAAAAGAGAGAGCAAGAAAAGGAGAGCTTCTCCTTTGAACACCAGCATTGATGCCTAGAGGCTGGGTGTGGGGAGTGGAAGAAAGAAGAGGGGAGAAACAGATTGCCTATAGTCAGTAGCATTTTTTTGCACTTGTAGAATTTCTGGCAACAAGAATCTTTTGGACATAGTATGTGAATAACAAACCATTGAGGAACTTTTGTTTTCTGAGGAAGGTCAACATCTTTATTTTCTCTTGATACTGAATTATTTTTTCTTATTCAGGATTTTCATATACTATTAATTATATTAATAATTGGAATTGTGGACAGTATAGTGTGTAGGACTTTGTGTTTACAAAAAGAAGGTTATGAATCCAAGCGTGGTCACTTCACCTGTAGTCCCAGCTACTAGGGAGGTTGAGGTGGAAGATTACTTGAGACCAGGAGTTCAAGGCTGCAGTGAGTTATGATTGCACCATTGCACTCCAGCCTGGGTGATAGAGTAAGAACCTGTCCTAAAAAAAATCAGGTTATGAAATTTTAGCAAGGTGAACTTAAAGACATAGCCATTTGATCTTTACGAAGAGTTGGAGCTCAATTTACATTCCAGCCAAGCAAGCCAGTTTTACTCAACTAAGCAAATATCAGTGTAAAAAGAATTACTTGATTGATATACTCAAGGGATTAATAAAAATGAGGACTAGGCTAGGTGCAGTGGCTCATGCCTCTAATCCTAGCACTCTGGGAGGCTGAGGCAGGTAGAATGCCTGGGTTCATAGGTTTGAAACCAGCATGCTGGGTAACACTGTAGACTCTTTCAGTTTTGCCTTGGTAACATTTGTGTGGCATGCCTTTTTGAACAGCACCCATTCCCTTGACCTCTACAGTATCACTTTTCTTGTAGACTTACCTGTATGTGGCCAATTTTTTTTTCTTTTTTTTTCTTTTGAGACAGAGTCTCACTATGTTGCCCTCAGTAGACTGCCGTGGCAGCACAGCTCATAGCAACCTCAAACTCTTGGGCTTAAGCGATTCTCTTGCCTCAGCCTCTCGAGTAGCTGGTACTACAGGCGCCCGCCACAATGCCTGGCTATTTTTTTGTTGTAGTTGTTATTGTTCTTTAGCATACATGGACCTCGTTCGAACCCACCATCCCTGGTGTATAGTAGCGGCTGGTGCCCTAACCACTGTGCTATAGGCACCCAGCCAATTCCTTGTTTTCTAAAAAGCCTAAAGAACGTGTTAGGGTGCTTCTCTTTCCCTTTGTGTTTGTCATTTTGGTGAGTTACTGGAAGATGGTGTCTCCAGCCAAAAGGAAGCAAGGAATCCTTTCTTAGAAGCTTCCAGCAGTCATATATTCTCATTGACTATTATTTCTCATTGGGCATAACTGGATCATAAGTTCTCTCTGTCTGTTTTTAATTTTTTTTCTTTTTTTTTTTTTCTGTATGTCCTTGTTTTAACAGTCACTGATAAAGGGAATATACTTTTAGTAATTGTCTTAGACTGACTATCTCAAGTAAAATAACGTCAGGACTTGCTCACAATCTCTGCTACCTCAGTCATTACCTCTCAACTATGTATTGAGAATTATTCCAGCTTGCAAGAAGTTTTGCTATTAAGTTAGAGAAAAAAGAAAGTGGATGAATGAAACAAATAGTTCATCAATATGCATAGTGCCATATATTGTATAAGGACTCAATAAATATTCATTTGATAAATGAGGTGAATGTAAGTAAAACCTTCTGACATATAAATGTTTTGCCACTTGTTGTAAAGTAGGGAAAAATACATGAAGTTTACAGATCTACGCAGCTCTGCAGAAAATAATAGTTTAGACCAGGAAGCTTCTTGAAGAATGAATACTTGAATTACTATGTACTTATCAGCTAGTCTTCATGATGTATCTATTGGAATAAATATACTTTTGTCCAGTAGTTTGCTGGTAAATATTTAACTGACTTGGGAAAAGGACTTACTTGAGTTTACCAATTTCCATGGTATAAATAATCTACTCTGGCCAATTTCACTCTTACTAATTTGACATCAACTGTCTTGTATATATCTGCATCTAACAGCATTATTTTTATTTCTAATTAGCCCACTTTCATATTGATAAAAGCAACAGTTAGATATTTATTTTAGCCTTATAAATGATTGATAATAAAACCTAGATTACAAACATAAGGTTTTTTTTTTGTAGAGAAAGAGTCTCACTTTATCGCCCTCGGTAGAGTGCCATGGCAACACAAAGTTCACAGCAACCTCCAACTCCTGGGCTTAGGTGATTCCCTTGCCTCAGCCTCCCGAGTAGCTGGGACTACAGGCACCTACCACAATGCCCAGCTATTTTTCTGTTTTGCAGTTCAACTGAGGCCGGGTTTGAACCCGCCACCTTCAGTATATGGGGCTGGCGCCCTATTCAGTGAGCCACACGCGCCTCC
>CAUYRH010157929.1:0-25006 GCA_963574655.1 Perodicticus potto | reverse complement strand
CTTTCTGTTTTCTTGAGGAAGGCTTGCAGTGCTATAAATTTCCCTCTTAGGACTGCCTTTGTAGTATCCCAGAGGTTCTGATAATTCGTGTCTTCATTGTCATTTTGTTCCAAAAACTTGGTAATTTCCTTCTTTATCTTGTCTATGACCCATCTATCCTTCAGCATAAGGTTATTTAATGTCCATGTTTTTTAAGAGTATGCAGCTTCCTGTTGGTATTGATTTCAACTTTTATTTCATGATGTTCGGATAAGATGCAAGGAATAATTTCTATTCTTTTAAATTTGTTGAGGTTAGACTTATGACCTAAGATGTGATCAATTTTGGAGTATGTTTCGTGGGCTGATGAGAATATTGTGTATTCAATTTTATTAGGATGAAATGTTCTGTAGATGTCTGTTAAATCCAGTTGTTGAATGTTTAAGTTTAAATCTAAAATTTCTTTACTTAGCTTCTTTTTTGGAGGATCTATCCAACACTGCTAAATGAGTATTAAAATCTCCAACTTCTATGGAGCCGGAGGAAATAAAGTTACTCATGTCTATTAGAGTTTTTCTTATAAATTGAGGTGCCTTCTGGTTGGGTGCATAAATATTAATAATTGAAATCTTATCATATTGAGTAGTACCTTTAACAAATATGAAGTGTCCGTCTTTATTCTTCCTTACTTTGGTTGGTTATAGCCTAATGTATCTGCAAATAAGATTGCAACACCTGCTTTTTTCTGTTTTCCATTTGCCTGGAATATTAAAGACCATCCCTTCACCTTGAGTCTACATTTATCTTTTAAGGTAAGCTGAGATTCTTTTATGCAGTAGATATCTGGCCTGAGTTTTTGTATCCTGTCAGCCAACCTATGCCTCTTTATAGGACAATTTAAACAATTCACATTAATTGAAAATCATGATAAATCTTTAGAAAGTCCAGTGGACATTTTTAATCCTTTTATCACTGTGGGAGTTGAAATTTGATAAAAAGTTTCTGGGTGAGTTTACTTTTGTGGTGGAGGATTACCCTGGTCATTATGGAGCATAGGTCTGAGAATATCCTGGAGAGCTGGTTTAGTTATGGCAAATTTCTTCAACATGTGAATGTCATTAAAGTATTTAATTTCTGTATCATAAATGAAACTCAATTTAGCTGGGAACAGGATCCTGGGTTGAAAGTTCTTTTGTTTTAGGAGATTAAAAGTTGATGACCATTCTCTTCTAGCTTGAAAGGTTTGATCAGAGAGGTCTGCAGTTATTCTAATATTCTTCCCCTTGTAGGTAATGGATTTCTTACATCTGTCTGCTTTCAGAATTTTCTCCTTCATATTAACTTTAGTGAAGTTAATTATGATGTGCCTGGGGGATGTCTTATTCAGGTTGAGTCATGCTGGGGTTCTCAAACTATCTGCTATCTGAATTTCAGAATCTCTTGGCATGTCTGGAAAGTTTTCTTTCATAATCTCATAAAAAAGAGACTCTGTACCTTGTGACGCCACTTCATCATTTTCAGGTATCCCTATAAGGTGAATATTGCTTTTCTTCAAGTTATCCCAGAGCTGTCTGAGAGAATGATCATTTTTTGCCTTCCATTTCTCTTCCTCGTTGGAAGTTTGGGAGTGTTCGAAAACTTTGTCTTCCATGTCATAAATCCTTTCTTCTGCTTGCTCCATTCTGTTACTGAGGGATTCTACTTTATTTCTCAGATCTTTGAGGGCTGCAACTTCTTGTCTCAATGTGTCAAAATCTTGGTCATTTTGTCTTTGTAATTCGTTGAACTCTTGAGACATCTTTTGGGTCATTTTTTTGATTACTACTTGAAATTCTAGTTCCATCTTCTCCTCCATTCTGCTGATCTTATTTGCTATCCAGACTCTGAATTTGATTTCTGACATCTCAGCCATTTGCTTGTGCAAGGGATCTTGTGGTGTATCTATCTTTGTCGTTCCTTAGGGGAGTGATCTACTCTGATTATTCATATTGCCAGAGTTTTTCTGTTGATTCTGGTTCATGATTACTTTTCACTGTTGCCTATTACCGTCCTCAGAGTTGGGGAGGTGTCTCTCCCAGATCAGACCCTTTCAGGGTCACTCTGTTATTGCTAGATCTTTGTAGGGAGTGACCCTGTGTAGCTCCTCTGGGACTGTCCCAGCCAGAGATTTCTGGCTGTGGGAGCAGCTCCAGAGTGTGGCATGCCTGGATCAAGCAACAGGGCATTGGGTGGTGCACCCGGTGGCCTTTGCAAAGGTAGCCTGTGCCTCCAGCAGTCTCTGGCTGGGAGAAGGGCCCCAGAGGGAGGGCACAGGTTGCACCCCTCCTGAGTCCCTCGCCAGATGGGCAGGGCTGGTGCAGAGGCAGAGAGGGTACTGGAGGACGTGGGTTGTTTGGCTCCCAGATTTCCTGGCCCAGGAAGGCAGGCAGAAGCCTTGCAGTTTCCAGACAGAGTCCCTGACCACTGCTGGCAGTGGGCCAAGGCAAGCGCCAATCAGGGCCACACAGGAGTCTGCCCAAGGCGGTACCAATCAGGGCAGCATGGGAGTCCCTGCGAAGTTCCTGGCCACTGCTGGTGGTGGGCCAAGGTCCTGCAGACAGGGAGGGTAGTTGCTGCTCAAGTCTTCCTCCCTCATTTGCAGCAGAGGTCAGGCTTCTGGTGCGTTAGGTAAGGGGGCGGTGGGTGTCCTGGAAGTTCAGAATGGCGGAAAACTGTAGTTCAGTTTTTTTGGCTGAAGCTTGGTTTTTTGGAGTCGCAGCTTGTGTCAGCAGAGGTGACCTGCAATTATCAGTTCTCTCTCTTGGCTGGGCTCCCACTCTTCAGCTCAATTGGACAGTTTCTGGAGGTTATCTTTCCTTTTGGACAGGAGCCTCTGTTGGAAGCTGCTTCCAGTAGGCCATATTGCCCCTCCACCAACAATTCTAGTTCTTGAATTTGGCTGAGTTAGTGGTGACTGTTACAAAGATTGTATTTTGTTTCACCTTGTCTAAATTTTAGATCAATGTTTTCCCCCTTGTGTATTTCAAATGATATAGTCATTTCCAGAGATGGGATCAGATCTGTATTCTAAATGGTTGGCCAGAGCAAAAGCCTCACATTAGACTTTTCAAGCAGGAATTTTAATGCATCAGAATCATTACTTCTCATTTTCTACCCATTGACCTTTCAACGATTGTTATTTATTTTTGTCTTGTGTCATTTCTATACATGTTAGGGTTATTTTCTTTTTTATCATTCAAATATGCTTTCACATATTGTTAACATATATAAACCACTTCAGGTTGGCACTAGCCCTTTTCAATTACTGATTAAAACATCATAAGGCTTTTGAGAGGCAACTGTGTAGTTTTCTCTAGCTTATCTATGAGCCCTCACTTGTCACGTGACTTGGTTAAACTCCCTTAGTAATTAAGTAGAGGGGTTAGAATAAGAAGTAAATATCCTTGATTCCTGGTTATTTGGCTTCAACTTTTATTTTTTTTTCTTTTCCTCTCCTTCCTTCCTTTATTTCTTCATTTCTTCCAAGGAACTCCATTTACTTACTTTCCTCCAAATCTTTCATGAAATTTTTAGGTTCCTTATTACATGTATAATTATTACCTTAGAAGTAGAACTTGTTAGACATGAGCTTTGTGAGACCTGCCTACTACCTCTCACCTTATCAGATGTCTCCCACTTTCTTGGTACCCTCTCCTATCAATTACTTGAAAAATTCTTTTCAATTTATCAAAAAAAATAAATTTCTTTCCCTACCCTTTTATTCACTCTTCTAATGCTTTCTCACTAAACTTTCTTTCGTTTTATTTTATTCTCTTATTTTATTTCTTTTTATCATGTATTAGAGGCAGCACATATTTTTGAGTTTAGTTCCCTCTCCTTTTTTTGCGGAGGGGAGATGGGGTAAGGATAATAGTGAGGTATGCATACAGAAAAGTATAAATCTGCTTTTTGAATGAAGTTTATGACTTTCTGAAATGCAAATTATGTTGCAACTTGCTAGTTCTTTTAGGATCCATGCAATGTTATCAAATGTCTTAAAAAATCACCCAATCAGCACAGTTCTGGCTTTTCAGAGTTTTCAGGAAAATATGCGATAAAGAACAGGATAGTAGACACAAGTACAAGTATATTCAGGCTCTAAGTGGGCAAAGAGAATTGTCTTTAACTTGATGATGTGTTTGAAAAGAAGACAAGCAAGTGGTTTGGAAGTCACTGCCCTACACACTGGGAGTAATCCAAGGATTGTTGGCATTTCAGGGAGAAATTGCAGATTATAGTTGCTAAATGGAGAAATTACTGGGAGATATGCCTCAGGCCCCAAGAAGTTTATGGGGATTAACAGATTACAATGAATATAGAGATGATATTAACTGTCTTCCCACAGTTGAATACTAAGGGAAATAAGAACAACTCTTTCTCAGGCGAGAGTGGGTAGTGATAATGAAGATGAGGTTGCTTTTATTTTATTTTATTTTTTTCTCTATTTAAAATTTATTTATTTATTTTATATTTTATTGTTTGGGATTATTGAGGGTACAAAGAATTAGGTTACACTAATTGCATTTGTTAGATAAAGCCCTTCTTATATTTGTGTACCCCCTCAAAGAAGTATGCCATATACCATAACCTCCCATCCCTATCCCTTCTCCCCTCTTCCTGCTCCCTCTTTCCCCTACCCGACCACTTGTATTATTTCATCTATTCCCTTTATATTAGAATTGAGTATGTTGTATTCTTATTTCTCCATTCTTGTGATGCTTTACTAAGAAGAATGTATTCCATCTTCTTTCCAGACTTGGCCCCAAATTCTTTAGGTTCAGTAAGTCAGTCAGGGAGAAAGAGTGAAGCTATGTCCATTTGGATACTGTTTAAAAAACTCAGCCTTGATTTCCTGTTTAACACTTTTCGCTTTTCCTCAGTCACTGCTGTTGCAATCTGAGTACTGGCAGGATAGTGGGAATCAGACATCATCAGACAGTTAGGGTAAAGTGTATAAGTTCCTGGACTGGTTTTCAGAGACCTGGAGTGTAAACCCATTTTTGACTCAAAAAATGTGACTGAATTTCTTAGACCTTCACATACTCCATCTGCAAAGCTGCAGGAATGATGCTGGAAGATTTTCACAATTCTATAAGTTGCTAAAATGTAGGTTCCTCTCATAGATCTACAAACATATTAATTAGAGCAATGGGAATCTCTTAAGTTGTTTAATGACATTGTATCTTGGAAGTACTATTCCATCATGAAAGTACATGAAGTTTTCCTTTTTAAGAAGGCTATGACATTTATGACATAATTTACACAGACATTGTTTATGTGGTTTTGGAACAACTGATTTTATTTTAAAAGGGCTAGTAACTTTATTTAAAAATAATAAAATGAATTTACATATAAAACATAAAATACTGAAACATTTTCCTAAAGTGTATTTTGGTCCAAACATTGCTAATCTGTGGAAATTCTTAAGCAAAACTCTTGGCATTGAAGTAAACTAAAAGGAAGTTATCTGATTTAGTCTTAGTCTGAGGCATTTCATTCAGTTTCAAAATTCCTATAAGAGTAAAGCCATGTTTCACTAGTATTGTTACATAAGATTAAAATATAATATACAATAATATAAAAATATAAATAAGAAGGTACTGTCACATTAAGCCTTTCTTTAAAAAATCCTAGGGAACGTTCGCAGTGGCTGTACTTTCCTTATTTAGCTGAGTTAAAAATCTCTTAATTGCTAAGGGCAGATTGATTTGTTTATAAACTTGTTAAACCATATCTGTCCACAACCACATCATAGATGACAGAGTAGGAAAAGACCACTCAAATTGTCAGTCTGTATCCACTTACCACCTTAGTCTTATTAATGACATCAATTAAAAATACAATGTGCAAAGCATGCAATGTGGAATATATTGCTTAAAAATTTAAATTAATGTCCTGACGATAATTGTTAACCGTGTTTGTGGTGTCACTGAAAAGACTCAATGAAACACTAGAATTATTTTTTCAATGACATACCCACTGTGTTGACATTGGAGACCCCACATGCAGACTTAAGTGCTCAAGATAGCCCACCAGATGCCAAGCATGTTTACTCTGAGTTAGTGCCCCTAGCAAAGGGAGGAGTGTATGCCACTCTTTGGTTACTGGCAGTTAAAAACTTTCCCTGGGTGTCTGCCACTTTGTAAAAGCCCCCTAATTTGGGAATGAATAAAGTAAGTTCTTTCTACTACCACTTGTCAAATAAGCTCTCAACCTTTATAGCATATTATCTAATACATGGAATTAAGACATTAATGAAAAGGAAAATTTCCTTAAATGTGATATTTTCTTTTTTTAAAGCAATTTTTATAATGGTATTATTACCCTGATAGTATTTGATATCAGTGTTAAAGGGGTAGCAAAGATGGTGTGTGTGCGTGCATGTTTAAGATTAGAGAGGTGAGATGACTTTTTGACAGGTGATAGCACTAACCCAAGGACAGAAAATGTTTCTCTTAGAGCTAGTAGAAATTTATACAACACAACTTAGGAAGGCAGAGATATGGTTTTCTTTTCTAGATTTAATCTCAATTTTCCTCTTAGGGTCTCGTTCTGCCTAGAGAAGATAATGTAATTTCTTCTCATCCAGTAGCCTCAATTTGATCCAGTTGATTTGTGTCAGCCAAAGTTAAATATCTTAATCTCTGTTCATTTGAAAGATTAGGTGCTTTTCAGTAAAGGGCACGTGGAAGGACTTCATTCCATTTTCTTGCTTGGAATCTGGGAACAGGGGGAAGTTCAATGACAATCACGGCAGTAGTAGAAGGGCCTCACTCTGATCACCTTGCTGTCCTCCTGGTCCCAACTGGTCTTAGCTCAGCAGTGCCTGGCCTTGCCTGGTCCCAGCATAAGACTAGTCTTTTGAGCATCATACTACTTTCTATAACTCATGCTTGTGTACCTTTTTTTAAATTTTGGGATTCCTGTGTATGATCTGGGGATACCTGATCAATGTTGCAGGGTTTTATTGGACTCAGGCGCTGAATACCTCTGCATCCCCTGTGAGGTTCCATGGGGCCTTTTCTTTTCCACGTTCTGGAGCGTGTGAACACCCTTGTCCTTGTGAGGTTGGTCCTTAAACTCTCACACAAGCACCTTCCTTAGCTGTGAGACTGAATCCCACTTCTCACCCTTGCTGCCATGTCCCAGGCTGTTTCTCTCCAACTGCAGAGTTTCTCAGAAAGGTTGTGCACTCTCAACCTTTATAGCATATTATTATCTAATACCTGGAATTAAAACATTATGAAATGGGAAATTTCTGCCCAAGAAAGCAGAGGCTCAATAATGGCTCCACAGAACCCCCAAACATAGGGGTGTTTCCCTGTCCACAGCCTCCTCCGTGGGGTGGGAGGAGGGGAGTGTCCCTCACATCTGAGAACTTGTCCAGCTCTTCCTCTTGTCCTTCCTCTTTCTGCCATCACAGAAATGGCTTTTAATTTTCAATGCTTGACTTTTAGGAGTTGACTGGGGTTATACCTTTCTCTTTTCTACTCTGGAGCATTTAATTATTGTTCTAAGCTCTTTAAGCTTGACTTTTGTATACAAAATGCTCAGGTTTAGGAAGTGTCAATAAAACTCTTTTGTTCCTCAAGAAAACTTGGCTCCTGCTAATTTAGAAGCCTTTGTATTCAGGCAATAGCTTTGTTAAGGATGTAAAATTTTGTATTGGAAGACTGTGAGCTGATTGATGACTGTTGTTTCTGGCTGCGTTTTGCTCTTTTTTTGAAACAATGGACCTATTGAATTAAGAGGGTGCGGGGAAGATCAGGAGAACTACAAAGTAATTAGGATTTAAAGTTTACCAGGGAAGAAACTATGTTGGTTTCATATCACAAAAATATTATAGCCATGATATCAACATAATCTGTAAATCACCAATTTACTGTTGAGATTTTTTTTAGATGAGTCCATGAAAAGGAATCAGATTCACATTTGCATTTCTATTATTAACTTTATAGTTAGTTCAAAAGAGGAATCACTCTAGTCTTTTTTACTTTGTTGTCATTTAGCCTTTTTTCTTTCTTTTATAATTTAGTCTTTACAGTTTTAATTTGTAAAATAAAATGCAGGTACAGCATCCCTTCCTCATGAATGTGTATATGCATTAATGAACTGCTTTATGAACTCTATGGTGAAAGCCTTTGTAACCACCACTAAATCAACAAACAGAACTTTGTTAGACACTCATACGCCCCTTTTTATGCTCCATCCCAATCACAATCCCTTTCCTTCTGCCTTTGCAACTATTATGCTATATTATAGGATAATAGTAATAAAGCGATTATTGTTATTCACCATAGTCCCTATATTGTGAGCGTGGATGTAGTTTTAACTCTCAAATATCCATCCCTAGATACTATCGGTTAGTCTTCCCTATTATTTACATTTTGGTAAGTCTTTTAAGAGTTTTTCAGTCTATAGTTCCTCCTTCTACCCTACTCTTTGCTTTGTAATTTTTCTGTTGAAGACTTAGACTGTTTGACCTGTAAGATTTCCCACAGTCTAGATTCTGCTCATGGCACAACTTAGTATTCCTTTGTCCTTTTGCATTTTCTGCAAGTTGGCAGCTAGATCCAGAAGCTGGAGCAAACTCAAGTTCAGTATCTTTGGAAAGACTATAGGGAGTTTAGGAAGACTATAGGAGGCATCTAATGTCTCATTATCTCTCTTTTTCTCATGGTAGCAATTGTTGCTATTTAGTGTCTAAAAAGATTATACAGCATACTCGTAAGTGTTATTTTCATTCTCTGTATTTTAAATATATATTAAGGATTCAGAAAATGTCAGGTAAATGGGAGATAAGCTTTCCCAAATCTTATTGTTTAAAAAAAATTTCTAAATGTGTTTTACTTACTTTGGTATAAATCAAGTTGCAAAGGCCACATGAAGCTTGGAGCAAATGTAGAGCCATAGTTATAAGGAAAAAGCAAATTTCTCAGGCTCTGTCTCCCACCTGCTCTTGTAGAACTTTTCTTTCCTACAAAAGTCTCCCCTTCTCTCTGGTTCCTACTGAAAGTCTCCAGGTGGTATCTCATGTATGCTTGGAAAACCATCTTCTCAGCTACCACATGGCATCATTCTGTCTCTTTCCTTGTTACCCATGACTTCCTTTGGACTTCCTCTGGACACTGTGAAACCCTATTTAGATGGCCCCTCAGGGCAGCTGCTACTGCACTGATTGGGTGATGAGCTTCCATTGATGCCCCAGGGCAGAATCTGCTAATTGTTCTCCTAAATATCCGCTTTCTGGTCCTCTTACATACACAGCTGTATTACATTTCTCAGCCTCTATGTAACTTAATGTGGCCATATTACTAATTTCTAGACGAAGTTAGGTATTTGGAAGTGCTATGTGCCACTTCGCGGGAAGCTGGCTTGCCCCCTCCAAATTCTCTTCCTCAATTTCTGTTTAGATGAAAATGATGATGATGACCTAGGGTAGAGGTTAAACATAGTTTAGGTTTTCACGTTCCATGTTCTCTACCACAATTAGTGTACAATGCATCCATGATTAGATATGGTTTTGTTCCTATAAAACTTTATTTACAAAAAGCAGCAGTAGGCTGTGCTTTGCCAGCACCTGCCCTCGGAGACGGCAGAGCCATAGGACAGAAAGTGCTTGGCCTCACTGTATGAAGAAAGGCTGCATATCAACCAGAACACTCTCCCCTTGCCTCCAATTGCCATATTAGAGTTAAGTAAACTTTTATTATATTTGATTCATGTAATAGTTCTTAGGGCTGCCATAACAAAGCATTACAAAATACTTTGGAAATTTTTTCCACTTGGAAATGGAAATTTATTGTCTCATAGGCTAGAAGTCCAAAATCAAAGGCTCTGCTATGTCTGAAGCCCACAGAAGAGAATCTTTCCTTGCTTCCTCCTAGCTTCAGTTGGTCCCATCAGTCCTTGGTGTCCCCTCCCTGGCAACTGATCACTCGAATCTCTGCCACTGTTGTCACATAGCATTCTTCCTGTGAGTGTGTCTCTGTGTCTCTTTTTCTCTCTTATAAAGACATGGGTCCTATTGGGTTATAGGGCTGCCTTACTGTGGTTTTCCCTCATCCTAATGAGCTTCTTCATTACATCTGCAAAGACTTTATTCCCCTAAGGTCACAATCACAGATACTAAGCATTAGAACTTTAACAGATCATTTTGGGGGACACAATTCACCTAACAAAAAGCTGTTACACCAGCGGTTCTCAATCTGTGGATCACAACCCCTTTGTAACAATGGAAATATATCCTGCCTATCAGATATTTTACATTACAATTCAGAACAGTAGCAAAATTATAGTTATGAAGCAGCAATGAAAATAATTTTATGGTTGGGGGTCACCACAACATGAGGAACTGTATGTATTAAAGGGTCATGGCATTAGGAAGGTTGAGAACCACTGTGTTACACACTTTTGGGGACGATTTCATCATTACTAAGGCCCACTGGACTTTAGTGGTGTGCTGTACATTGATGTTGGGGAATTTTATTTTTCAAACTGTTCATCTCACCCAATGTGCCCAGTTTTTTTTTTTCATACAGCTTATTCTCTATCTTTCTAGAACTCATTCTCAAGTTCATGGAGGGCTAGAAGGATGGCAGAATGGTGATGGAGAGGTGAGGAATGCTGGCCATCTCAACAGTGGGAAGCTTTGTGCTGAAGCATTGTTCTATCCACTGCTCCTGGTGACTGCTATGCTGTTCCTTCTTTCCCTCCCTCAGCAGCAGCTCTTCCAGGCGGTTCATTAGTCAGACAGATTCTTTGGCCAGAACCATTTCCTTTTCTCCTGACCTTTCAAAGGTGCTACTGTGCTCACAGTCATGGCCAGGCATATTGGTCTTAAACCGAACAGTGCAGCTGGTCCTGCTTCCTATGTTTCTACTGAGAGCTGTAAAAGGTATTAAAGAGAAAAGGTAATTAGAACTTCACCTCTATCTCTACCCAACAATCTTAACAGGAGTGACTAGTTCACAGGAGACTATCAGAAAATTCTGGCTTACACTATTTCCTTCAAGCAAAGTTTTGAAATCAAGGTACAAACCAAGAAGAGTCAAAAGGTTAAACCTCAATCCACGGTATACATTGGTAAACATGTATTTACCTGGTAAACATGTTATTTTAGTTCTTAACATGTTAGGTCGCTATCCTGTGGTTAGCCTACATAAAGAATAAAGTCTGAGAAGGCAGTGCTCTTTGGTATGTGTGTGTACACGTGTCTGTGTCTGTGCCCATGGTCACTCAGTAATGTTTCTCAAGTGTATGCAAGTAGCATGGCATGGATGTGTGTTTCAGAGTCTTCATATGCTCACAGTCCACCTTCTTTTCTCCTTCCTCAGACATTCATTTCCAGGTAGGTTTGCTAATTTCGTATTCTCTGTGACTGTGGTCTCCAGCCCTACATGGAAGAACTCCATCCTAGGAGAATCTAAACATATTATTCAGAAGGCTGTGGTACTGGAAAGTGGAGAGGGTTTGGAGGATTTTGTTTTTATTTGGACTTGGGTCAGTGCCTCCTGTTCATAGCTGGAATGTGATCTGGATAGTTTTGGATGTATTTTGGAGGACTGATGTGGGTTTTATGAAAGTTGTTACAGTGGGGCCTCAGGAGACTCTAGGAGCAGGTTGTTATACATCTCTCTTTATCAGTGAATATTGATGCTGAATCATGAGGCTATGGAAATCTTTCTCTGACCCCAGAAACCTCAGCCCTGTCAGCAAGCTGAGTTGGAACTAGTGCCAGGCATTTCTTTCTCCTCACTTTTCCAATGAACTCTGACTTTGAGCGAAAAGGGATCAGCTAGGGGATTCCAAGCCCAAATTTAAGAACATGTTTAGTTCTATAAATGATAGAAATGACATTTCATTAGTGAATGGAAAGACACTGCTCCTAATACGTAGAACGTAAGGTTAATCTGCCTGCTGTGTTCTACTAATCATATAGGCCTTTATGTAAGAACTGCCATGTTACCTTTCCTAAGATGACATGATGTTTCTCACTCTTGCTTTACCTTATGGGTGGGTTTACTTGCTGTGAATTCACTTATCCCATACCATTGTCTGTTCCTTTTCCTTTAATCCCCTAATAAAACTTTCTAATTTTTTAAAAGAAATTTCAGAATTCATACAGCATGGCAAAATTATTCTAAACCAAACCGAGCCAAAACAAAACAAAAAATAGTTATCAATATTTGGAAATCGGGAGTTTGCACCAAAGAATCTACATCGGCATCTTGTAAAGGGGGTACATGTGGCAGCTCTCAGCATGCATTTGGACCTGGGTAGATGGAGTCATCTTTCAATGGAACATGTACTCCCAGTTTTATTAAGGCAGGCAAGCTCTGCCCATTTGTGGCAGCTGTCGTGCTCTCGAAGGCGTTTGAATTTTCAGCATGTGACCTAATGGAAAGAAAGCTTCAACAGTCTTTTTAGTGTCCTTGAAATTCTAAGTGGTTTTTATTAAAACTAGAAATGAGCCATAGTCAGTCATTGGAAATAATCAATGATAATATATAATTAAATGGACATCTGTAGAACCACCAGCTAAGTGCATTCAGGCAACCACTGGGTTTGTTGTCTCCCATGTCTGAAAGACCTGACAAGATGGCTGGAGCTGGGTGAGAAGTGTGTATGTACTTTTCACAAATATATTTAAAGGGGAGATGTTGCCTCAAGAAGGTGAGCCCTCTTGGTCTTGACTTCCTGGAGCATTTTGTTAAACTGGAATAATGGCTTCTAAGGGTCCTGGGAAAACATAGGGTCACCTGGCTGGGGAAGAAAGTTCTTGGGTCTTTGTAATATTTTACACAGAATAAGAAAAATGGAATGCTTTTAGACTTAGTTAAACCTTGTTCTCTCTCCACCTCCTGCCTTGAGGAGAGGAGTTCTTGCTTCTCCTTTGGGGATGAGGTCAATCATTCAGGTTCCAACTGGTAACAAAGATAAATGAGAATATACATTCTTCTCCTGTTTTTACTAAATAAGACAAATATTTTTTCTATATATGTTCATGTTTCTGAAGCTCTTTAATGCCCTATCTGCCCATGATTTTTATTCTCTTGTGATCCATTTTACATGGTCTTTTTCCAGGAATCTTTTCATCTCATTAGATTATCCAGCAACAATGCTGCTGTTTTTTCCTTTTATTTTAGAATCTGTGTCTAATTTTCCAGCTCTCTACTTTTATTCTTATTTTCCTTTTGTCAGCCTGGCTTCTTTTATTTTCGTCTATTGTTTTATTTTCTGCCTCTTTTTGCCTTCCTTGTGTGCTCTACATAGGGTTTGCTTATTTCTCCCTTCTATTCAATTTGTTTTAGTCTCTGACCATATGTTCATGCCTCCTACTCCAACAACCCAAAACTGATTCTTACTTGCGTTAATTGTAGCCTTTCCCCTAATTTCTTTATAATAATACCATGCTATAAGTCAGGTTTTTATTTTTTAAATCACCAAACTTTATTATTACTTATAATTTCTTCCTCCAACTCTCTATAGCACATTAGAAGTTTTATTTGTTGTTTTGTTTTTTAAAGGCATGAATGTTCTTTTTTTTTTTTTTGAGACAGAGCCTCAAGCTGTCACCTGGATAGAGTGCTGTAGCATCACAGCTCACAGCAACCTCCAATTCCTGGGCTGAAGCGAGTCTCCTGCCTCCGCCTCCCAAGTAGCTGGGACTACAGGCGCCCACCACAATGCCCGGCCATTTTTTGGTTGCAGCCGTCGTTGTTTGGCGGGTCCGGGCTGGATTCGAACCTGCCAGCTCAGGTGTTCGTGGCTGGTGCTTTTTAGCCCGTTGAGCCACAGGCGCCGAGCCGGCGTGAATGTTCTTTTCATGTGACAGCGGCTATGTGATAACCTCGGACTGGAAGTCATTATGTTAAGTTCTGATCCTATTTTGTCCCTTTGCTAGCTGTGTTACCTTGAAAGAAGCCACAATCTCTCCTTCGGTTTAGGTTTTTCTCATCTCTTAAAGGTGTGGGGGAGAATTTCCTTATTGCTCAAAGTGTGGTCCTAAGACTGGTCACTGCAGGGTCAGCTGAGAGCTCAGTAGAAATGTACCTCACCTCAGGTTTTCCGACTTGGAATCTGCATTTTAATAAGATCTTGTAGGTGACCTTCATGGAAAGTGTCTTCATGGAAGTTTGAGAGACACAAATTAGATGGTCTCTGTGGGTTTTTCCAGCTTTCACTTTGCTAAAAATAAAGGAAATATTTTAATAAATGAAAATGAGTGAAAAACAAAAAAAGAAAACCTGCTTTGGTCACAGGCATCGTAGAATCACTTGAGGCTTTGATAAAATTGTAATGCCTTGGAAATCCCACCTCAGCTCAACTAATTTAGAAACACTGTTTTTTGTTTTGTTTTAAATTTTAATGTCCCTGGTGATTTTGAGGAGCAGGTTGCGACCCACTCATGTACAGGATATGAATGTTTCCCTTCTTTTCTGATGCTGTCTGTGCTGCCCTCTTTTGGTTGTGAGGTGAGTAATTACTATGGAGAGATGAACTCACATTTTTGGTTTAACCCACTCAAATCCACCAGAATTTATTCTGCGAAGAATAAAGAGACAATTATTTAAGGTATGTAAAATTATAGCATTATTGGAGCAAAAATAAAAATTCACTTTTTTTTCTCTCTTAAGACTGGCTCAGACTTCTGACAAAGGGAACATTTGTAGTAACAGAAGGAAGTAACCCCTGGTGAGTGATAGATATGTTATTGTATCCTGAGGGTCCTGGGGGTGGCAGGAAGGGGGTATGGATATGTCAGTGGAGTGGTTTCATTTCATGAAAACTTGGTGCTGGTATTGACTTGGTAAGCACAACCAGCCACATGTGATGACTGGGTTACTGAACATTAAATTTTAATTTATTTTTAATTATTTCAGGTTGTTGAGCTGCAGCTAACTTAGAAAAAACATGAACCATATTATTTTTAAGCTGTTATTATAGTATTTTTAGTATGAGAACTGATGGAAGAATAGTTATAAGACAAGAGCAGAGGACGTGAAAATACTATTATGGGGTGATTTTTTTTTTTTTAATGTGGTAGTTTCTTAAATCAGACCTTGAGAAATTGTGTCTTTACAGATTTTATTTAATTAAAAAAAAAGTTTAAAAAATATTTTTTAGCAGTACTCCATGAGACACACAAGCAAATAATTATATTTTTTGAAGCGATTGAATTACTTGATCAAAATTAAGAAAAAATATATTTTCCTTCAGCAGTTTCTGCTTAGTACAGCACCTTCTTTTCTCAGTTTTCATGTTCTGAGTTATTTCTGCATCATTAAGTTTAGCTGAGAAGCCAAAATTCTGTCATTGTGCGGGATTTCTGAGGTGTCACATCAACGAAGACAGATATTTAGAATAAGATGTCATTTTGGTCTGCTCTCAAGTGTTACTCCAAAAAGTTATGTGAGCAGAGAAACACTAATCTTGCAGGCCATCTGTCTTTCCCATCATGTGGCAGAACCCCCAAGCAGAATCGTTAGTCAAGGTTGGACCATGGCAGCATTTCATTAGGGCTGAAGAGAGTGTCTGGAAGTTATGTGATTCTTACCTCACCAATTGCCCAGAATCACATAAAGATGCAACAAATATTTCCTGACAAATTTATTCTAGCCCTGGTCAAAATTGTGAAGTAGGAAATTTTTCTTCAAGTGTATTTTTTTCTCTCATAGGAAAACACATCTCAGCATTATGGGCGCTTCTTTGTGCCCTGTCTGCCTTCTTCTTTGCACTAGTCACCATTGCTATCTCTGCAGGGGCCTTCACAAATTAGAATCTTCGCAATTTTTCAAGCCATAGATTACTACCCTTTTTTTTCTTGGATAGAGACATCAATAAACTGGTATACAGGGTGTCCATAAATTTCATGTGCAAATATAGTAGTTGACTATTTTAAATTGCACACAAACTTTATTTTAAATTGCACATGAACTTTAGTTTAGATTGCACATGAACTTTATGGACGTCCTGTACAATAGAACCTCTGTAAGTTGACCACCCAAGTTAACAAACTGGTTAACATAAGAAGGTGGTCACCATAAGGAATGAGATGTGCTGTGCTGATACGTACACTTGGTGCATGTTCTGGTCTATGAAACTTAGGTTTACTTAAGGAGGTGGTCAATGTAGAGAGGTGGTCAACTATGGAGGTTCTACTGTATTTTTATTATAAACTAGATATCTTACTTTTACGTTGTTTGATATATCTCCTTCTCTCCAGTTTTCTTTATTCTTTTGTAAAGGGGAGAAAGTTGAAAAGCTTTTTGCCAAAAACTTGATTGGGACATACCAGTAGGGCTATTTTCTTTGATTTTTTAGGGGAGGGGAGAATTTGAATATCTCTTGAATCTCATCTTTCGTTTTGAGAGAAAACAAATTTAAAAGAACAATCAATATTCCAAAGCTAAATAAAAGAGACAAATTTTCCCATTTTCTCAGAAGCTTTTAAGCAGAGGATATACTTGTCCGGCTTCCGTTGAGAGAAAACGAATGGATAGTGTCATACTGGCTTGGGGATGGCCTGAGGAGTGGGTTTTGAAGAAATATGATTGAAGCTTGGAAGTCAAGCAAATCATAACATTCTTTTCCCCTCACTTTGATCTTTAGAGTATTTTGTATCTTTCTGAGTCTTTGAAACCATGATGCCAGATAAAGGTTTTATGATGTTAAAATTTAACTACATGAGAAAGTAGAAGGTTGACTCCATCTTACCTTAGAATCAAACTTTATATATTTTTTAACACTAGGATTGACTTTGCAGACATTGTGGGGTCTGGAATCTTTGATTTTGAGTGATTGGTACCTTCCTAATACATATTCATGGTTTTTGAGTCAGTCTCTTTTTAGGGAGATAGCAAATGTAGTTAACTTAAATCAGGGATCTGAATCCACAAACTCCAGTGACATTTAATGTAAGTGATTTCCAGTGCTTTTTCCTGAGGATGCTCTTAAATTGTGGCATAACCACTTCAGTTAGAACATTCTCCAGTCGTATGAAAATTCTCATACTCTTGTGAACACTGGAAAATTTAGCGAATAATAACAATAGGCTTGGTACTGGTTAGACTGTGATTTCTCCTGAGAGTAGCTGGAATTTGCTGTGGGTTAATGAAAACATTAGTTGCTATTCCAGTTCACAAGACTTCCCTCTGGCTGGTAGAATTTTTTCACTATTTCTAGACTGCAGAGAAAAGTATAAAACAGTAGACCCAATATTGGAGACAGGATGACTTTTTTTTTATTTTTGGTTGAATTTATATATTTGAATTTCCTCAACTATTAGCATGAGAGTTGGCAGAGATATTGGTCAGCATCTCCTGCTCAATTAAGAAGCCTAGTCAGTGTGTCAGAAGAAGCCAATAGTGCTCTAGGAGCTCATGTATGGAAGCCTCTTCCACTTTGGGTACAACAGGTAACTTACCTGGCACTAACTGGCTCTATTTGAAGGGAGTGAAAGCAGCAGCAAAGTTCTCCCCTACATTCCTTCTGTGGGACCTAAATGTCTCTTCTGTAAAGCCACTCCTTTTAGTTCAGGCCATAGATTATGTCCAAATAGATATCTGAGAAGTCCAGGCTTTCTTTGTTCATGGACCAATACATTGGATTATTTTGCTGATAGAGCCCTGAAGGAAGGGAACATAGAAGAGGTGTATTTTGCTCATGGAGTGAGAAGGACAGGGTGACAGGATGTGGAAAGATGTAGCAGAGAAGGGATCGGGCAGCCCAAAGGTACCCCAAGGAGCCATTATTTAGGGTGAATGATTCCCAGTCATTTCTATGCTTTAACCTGCCAGAGAACTAGCACAATCAGTGACAGCAATTTCCTGATAAGGACTCCTTGCAGAAGTGGGTGTGAGCCTGGGCATAACAGGATGTCGATTAGATTCTGAGATAGGGTGCAATTTGGAAAAGTCAACAGGGTCCTTTTTCAATAAAACAGGTAAGGTTCATTTAATTGTAGGCATCATTTACATAAAGCAGTTTATTTTCTGAGGTGGTTAAAGTTTGATTTCTTGTGGTTGTAATGGATAGGTTCTGTAGTAGTGAGAAATTTCGAGTCAGTCAGTCCCCAGACTCAGTTTGTTCTGCTGTAGGGGAATAAACTGGCTGCTGTGGCTCTGGTTAGTGTGTTGAGAAAGGACAGTGGAGCCGTAACTCACACTTTCTGTGAACTGGTACTGCAAAATTGGTCTCTGATATGAAGATCAGATCTATGCAAGATTAGGGAAAATGAGTAGGACAAAGGAAGCTATGCAAGAGGTGAGGGTATTAGGAAGAGAATAAATTTGTGCAGACGAGAGAAGGGAGTTATTAAAAGAAGTGTGGGCAGAGTCAGGGAAACCTGGTGCAGGTGAACTCCAAAAGTTTTGAGACAGACTGCATTTTGGTTCATTATTTCATTTCTAAGAAACACACTTGGCAGCTTCCTTTCTAATTCACCTGTGCAAGCCTGAACTTGCTCAGCTCATCTGTGTTGCTGGGAGGGCTTCATTTATTTTTCTGTGCATGGATTTTACCTTTCCTGATTTCTATGTATCTTAAAACTTTTTTAATGACTCATGTAAGAAGTATGTGTTTAGAATGTAAGGTATATAAGATATGCAGGAAGTCTCACAATGCCCTGACTACCATGATGGCTTGACAACTACCTCCAGGTATTTTATGACCACCTTATGTGCAAGGCATTGTTCTGGGTGCTGGGGCAGTAAACAAACCTGGCAGAATTCCTGACTCCAGGGAGCTAACATTTTATTTTAGTAAAAATGTTCTCTTACCCTTGTTAAGTTTGAAATGCCTGTTTATGGCAAAGAAGTACACATGGGAGATGCTTTATGTAAAAATACATGATTTGTCTTGGCAAATCATTCCTGAGCAGAGATTAGCAACAGTGAAAAAAAAAAGTATTGAGTAACATTCTCTGTTTCCACCTTTCTGTCAGGTCATAGATATAAATTACAATTCTGGCCCTCGTTCGCCCTCACATAGCTTTCTGGCATCCTTTCCCATTCTCTGAACATGAGAGGAATGAGAAGGTTAGTTGGAAGGTCATTGGACTGAGGCGTTGTCCTGCTCCAGTTACCAGAGAATCTTAAATTTCATCTGCAGAGACTGTAAGGCAGCAGGGGCAAGCTCACTATGAGGAGTCAACTGGGGAGCAGACCCTAGAGATGAGGCGAGTAGGGGAAGTCAACTCCATGATTTGCTTCTTTAAAGAGAATAGGCTGGCTGGGTGCCCCTAACTCAGCGGTTAGGGCGCTGGCCACATGCACTGAGGCTGGTGGGTTTGAACCTGGCCTGGGCCTGCTAAAACAAACAAACTAAAAATAGCTGGGCATTGTGGCAGGTGCCTATAGTCTGAGCTGCTCAGGAGGCTGAGGCAAGAGAATCGTTTGAGCCCAAGAGTTGGAGGTTGCTTTGAGCTACGGTGCGATGGCACTCTACCGAGGGAGACAAAGTGAGACTCTATTTCAATTAAAAAGAAGAAAAGAATAGGCTGTGGGTGGATTTGAAATCCTACTCAAAATATAAGACTAGTGTTAGCTGCTAGTGTTTTTTCAGGAAAACCAAAGGAGCTTAACATCCCTAAAGTGTCACAGAGACTGTGTGACCCCAAGCAGTGAGGCCTTTTTTCTTCAGGTGCCTGCCTATCCTGGAACCCAGCACAATTTTTGATGGTGCGTCTGGTCCCTGCTGTGTGGCAGAGGTGGTTTGTGTGTTACTGTGGGTTCAGTTTCTGCCCCAGGAAAACGGGTGGGAAAACAAGAGCAGGGTCTTATGTGGAATCAAGAGGATGGGGGAACTGTTCCCTCTCCTTGCTGGTGCAGGTGTGTTCCTGGGAGCTTGCTGAACTTGCAGAATCTCAGAGCAAACCCCAAAGCCTGAAGTTTCCTCTGGGAGCGCCGGCCTATACCACACAGTTCTTCCTCATCTTTCTGCAGCCTCTCCACCCTGTCAGCCGCCCTCTGGAATGGCATTGCTGGAAGACTGAGGGAAGGCGCAGGCCACAAATGAGCCTTCTCTTCTTCTTTATTAAACTGGGACACCAAACTCTAGAAGTGGCTAAGTCGCAGAACACAAAAGAACAGTCTCATCTCAGACACATCTACAGTCTTTGCTGGTTAGATACTACAAGCCCACAAAAAGCTGCCAGACATTTTAGGGTGTGAATTTTGAATCTGTACTCCTTGACATCTGTTTGGCTGCCATGACCTTCAATTTGCTAAAATATGGAAACTTCATTATGCCATTCTATGTGTATAATGAGGAAAACGTTGATGTTTGTCTCATCCCCAGGCCCCTAAAGCAAAACTGTCCTCGACCACATTTTCCTATATAGCCCCGTATACAAAAAATAAACCAAGATATTGGTTCCCCGGAAGTTAATATAAATGAAGTTTTCCTTTTCATAAAATAGAAACAATTTTGTGTCCTTTTGATTGTCACAGATCTCCTGAGTAGAGGTTAAAATTCTTCAATTAGCATTATGTCTAGCTAAAGGGATTTCCTCTGCCATCCACATCCCCACCCTGAACGTTCCTGACTTTTAGTTCTTTGTGAATGAAAGGTAAAATCACATTTGCAACTTCACGCTGTAATTGTGCCTTTGTTTTCAGGGGAAAAGACAGTGTGAGTGTAAGAGTAAATTGAGAAGCTGGGGAGTGAGAAACAAAGAGAAAAATAACAGGAATGGAGCAGCCTGGTGAGTCCCAACCACATCCAATACCAATTGGGTTGGTAGTAACAACCCAAACACGGGCAAGTGATCTTGATTTCTTATGGAATATTTTAGTAAAAGGGTTTATTATATGTGCGAGGTTGAGGCAGCTTTCCCAGGCTGGCTTCAAACTATCCAACCATAATATTAACATATTACCTTCAGCCAATAGGACACATCTACTGGAATGTTTGGTATTTTTGCCTACTTTTCCTGTGTCTGTCAACCTTATTGTCTTAAACCCTTAGCATTAGGACAGTGATTGAACTCAGGTATTCTTTTTTTTTTTTTTAATAATTTTATTAAATCATAATTGTGTACATTGGTGCAATCATAGGGCAGAATGTGCTTCTGAACTCAGGTATTCTTGTTGAGATTCATTGGAACAGTTTAGCAGTAACCCCAAGTGCAGGAGAATGAGAATGGTACCTTGCTATAGCTTGGTGTGTTTTGAGATTAGAATCTCCAGGATCCTCTTGTCTAACTCTACACGCTTGGCCCCCATTTTTCTGACACAGGTATGGTAAGTTTTGTGTGAATGTGTGGATATTTTTTCATTCCTAAGGTTTGGCTTCATTGGGAAGTCAGCTGTGGAGCCAAAATATCAGAGAGGCTGACTGTTTCTTTAGTAAGAGAAAGTTTATCTTGTGGTTAGGGCTGAAAAAGGAAAAGCTAAAAAGTATCCTCAAATATCTGATTTAGCTGATTACTAGGTTATCTAACTCAACGTGAAAACTTTGGATAAGCATTATTCAGACACTGCAGGCAGCAAAACCCTGTGTAGTTGTGTTTGTTCTCATACTGACTGGCTTTCAGGCTGGCTGCTCCCATAGCATCTTCTAATCCTTCCAGAAGCCCGAGGGTGAGCGTAACAGAAAAGGAATTTTACTTAGTTAACACGAACATCATCAAGTCATACATTTTTATACAATATCCTACAAATATCCTTGTTGGTATATTTTATGTTGGGGAATTGTTAGAACTAGAATTAGCCTTAATGACTACAATAGTGACTTTTTGTAAGTTTCTCCTGAAGAGAAGTTTTGATATTAAATATCCTGAAAATGACTATAGATACTCACTCTTGTTCATCAGAAATACAGCCTGAATCTCTTTTTCCTCTGTGTCCCCTACCCCACCACCTGCTTTCTCAGAGATTAACAGAGGAAATATTTTAAAAACTATTCGGTTTTGGTTAGGAAATAACATCACTGAGGAAGTTTGGGTGGGTGCTGTGTAGTCACTGAAAGGCCAATTTGTTCAGAAAGCAGGAATTAACACCTTCGCTCTAGTAAAAACAAAAATTGATGTAAGACTTTAAGTAAGTAGAAATGATGGAGACTGGATTAAGCTTTAGTAGAAAAGGAAAAGGGCTAGAGTGAAAGTAACTCTGAGCTGAGAAGGTCTGTGAGCAAGGGTAAGCCTCTGGTTAAATATCTTTTTCTTTTGACATAGGGAAGTTAACATACTGATACAATTCAGTGTAAGCCGCCTCCTTTGCCCTAAAGGCCAATGATTTTATTAAAGAAAAAGAATCCATTCAGCTCAGCCATTACACATGACTCTACATCTCTTGTATATAAACAAGTCAGATCTGGAAGCAGAAAACTAATCCAACTGACCACTTGAGGGAGGTGGTGGTTATCTAATCTAAAAAAAGGAACCCAATTTTTTCTTGATAATGCGCAATTTTAATCATTTTGAAAGTATCCTGTGACCCATGGGTACAATAAGATTCCAGAACCCCAGACAACAGCCTTTTCTGCACTTGTATCCATTCTCTAATTTTCCTATTAAAGTAAAGGAATAAAACAGATTTACAGAAGAGTTGTGATGGTTCAATTAATGAATCACTTTAAAAAGAGAGAAAGGGGCAAAGTATGGGTAGTTTATTTTCACAAATCAGTTTAGTTTCTTTTTATGAAATAAATGAACAAGAAATCCATTAAAATGATTGTAACAATTCTTCTTTTTAACCATTTACTCTATTAAGGTGACAATGCTTGACAGTTTGATCTATGAACAGGGTTCGCTTGTCTAACATAAACATCAATTAAACCATGAGAATCTGATGGTCTTTGAACCTTTAATTCACATATCCAGGTTAGATGAAATATTTGGAAATAAATAAAAATTAAAGTTACTTTATTATTTTTTTTTTTACCGAGACTCCAACAGCTGTTTCTTCTTGTTTAATGGTGGCTGAAGAAAAGTTAGCTGAGATGAAGGGTAAAATGGGGTCAAGTAGGAACAAAGTCATTGTATTTTATAAGAGCCAAGAAAATTCTAAAGTGTTTAAATGGAAAAATAAAATCATTAAAGTCAACCCTAGTACAAATACCATCGCTTCACTGATTTCTTCTTTCCCACATAGTATAAAATATACTTGAACTTGTATTCACTTATTTTAGACTGAATTGTAGAACTAAAAATCAAAATTCTCAAAGGGATTAGATGCAAAATTATGGAAACAGAAATTTTAATTAATATTTTATTTTACAAATTAATGCATCACATTATTAATATTAATAAATTAATATTCTACCAAATTATTTGATAAAATTAATTTATCAAATTATGAATTATTTATTTAAATTAATACTATTGTAAGCAAATAGCATTATAAAATTTATAATGAAAACCGGCAGTAATCTCTTTCACCACTTGTCATTCCCAACTCTTAATATACCTTCAAATGAATAAATAATGTGTTTATACTATTCTTTTAAATATACATATGATTGAGCTTTATGTATTTTCTATTGCTTTTTCTTATAGAAGAAAATAATCCATCTTTATCAACTGTCCCCATACCACTTGGCATATACTTCCTATTTCTTCATCCTCTGAGGGTAGCTAGGTCATCCTTTTTATTATAACCTATGGTCAGTGTCAGCTTGTTGTGAAAATACTATACACAGCTGAGATGAACAGGGTGCTCTGGTATTTCTTTTTAACTATGAATTTATTTTCCTGCATGAAAAATTGAATTATTTTTTCATTATCTTATTTCCATGTACCTAGTACTGATTCACTCTCCAAATGCAGGGACAAGTATATAACCCATCTGGACATGAATATAGATGATGCATCAGTTCCATGTTTCAAAATGTCCTTCTTGTTTCCTCTCATGCCTTCTGGCAACTGGTTGTTCTCTGTGCCTATGGCAAGCTCATGTTCTGGGTCTTTCCTTCACTATCAAACTAGGGATTCTTCTTTAGTCTTTTAGTCTTTGCTCCTGTTTCCTGAATCATGTACCATCCAGGTTTATTTTCTACTTTTTTCCTGGAACTCATTCTCCAGTTTCCCTTTAAAAATGATAAATGGAAGAAAAATGTGTGTTCTATTCTCATATTTTATTAAAGCTTGGTTAAGTATGATATTTTGAATGGAAATGATTTTCACTCAGAATTTTTTTTTTTGGATATTTAAAAAAATTTTTATTTTAGATTAATATGAGTGTACACATGTACATTGTTTGTGTTGGTTAGAGTCCAAATTGTAGTTGTGCCCTTCACCCAGGAGGTGTGCCATGTACCTCTACATTGAGCCTTTTACTTCAGAGCACACCAATCCTCCTTCCTCCTCCCATCTCCCTCCATTTGAGTTTGTATTTTTCTCTAGTGTAGGTGTGTTATTTTTCATTTACTGGTCTCATATTAGTATTGAGTACATTGGATACTTGCCTTTCCATTCTTGTGATACTTTATTTTTTTTATTATTAAATCATAGCTTTGTGCATTAGTGCAATCATGGGGTACAATGTGCTGGCTTCATATACAATATGAAACATTTTCATCAAACTGTTTAACATAGCCTTCATGGCATTTTCCTAGTTATTGTATGAAGACATTTGTATTCTGCATTTGGTAAGTTTCATCTGTACCCTTCTAAGATGCACCGTAGATGTGATCCAACCAATTACCCTCCCTCCACCCATCCTCCACCCTCCCCTCCCCACCTGTGCCCCTTTCCCCATATTCTTGTGCTATAATTGGGTTATAGCTTTCATATGAAAGCTATAAATTTGCTTCATAGTAGGGCTGAGTACATTGGATACTTTTTCTTCCATTCTTGAGATACTTTGCTAAGAAGAATATGTTCCCGCTCCATCCATGTAAACACGAAAGAGGTAAAGTCTCCATCTTTCTTTAAGGCTGCATAATATTCCATGGTATACATGTACCACAATTTATTAATCCATTTGTGGATCGATGGGCACTTGGGCTTCTTCCATGACTTAGCAATTATGAATTGGGCTGCAAT
>CAUYRH010157927.1:0-14600 GCA_963574655.1 Perodicticus potto | reverse complement strand
AAAAAATTTACAAACTTCAGTTAAAAATAAATAACATCAATCCTTGCTCACCTACGGTCTCAGAAGGGTACAGGTGAAACTTACTAAATGCAGAATATAAATGTCTTAACACAATAACTAAGAAAATGCCATGAAGGCTATTTTCACCAGTTTGATGAAAATATTTCAGATTATATATGAAACCAGCACAGTGTACCCCATGATTGCATTAGTGTACACAGCTATGATTTAATTTAAAAAAAAAAATGGTGGACAAATTCCTCACCAGGGCGGGGATTTTAGTATTATAATGAACTAAGGGTTAATATTGTTCATTCTTTTAGCCTTGAGGGCAGGCTCAGTGGCTCCTGGTCACAATCTGCAGGAGTGTATTACTTATCTTTACTTTCTCAGGACATTCTGGTGGAGGAAGGCACTGTAGTTATCTCAGGGCTGTAAGGAGGTTCTGCTGTTCCTGGGAAAAAACTCAAAGAAATTGTATCCGTGTACAGAAAATTACAAAGTTTTGTTCAGCAATTCGTACTAAGATCTTTCTGTCTCTTCTGTACTTTTTCTAAGACTGCTGTTATTAGGCCACTGGAGCTGAGATAACACTCACTGTTTCAGTCCTGTCAAGTCAAGGCCATTTAGCTGCCTGCTTCAGTTCTGATATGAACACTAGAAACTCCTTTGGAATATGAGGGAGCTGAGACACCAAAGAAATGCAAAATTTTGTTATAAAATTGGTCACAATTACCCCCCCTTTTTGTTCTTTCCTCAATCTTTGGAAATGTGGGTGTCATCTTCTTACTTCCTGCTTGAGTGGGGCAAAGTTGGGGTTCAATGAATCAAAGTTTTTTTCTTTTTTCTTTCCTTCTTTTTTTTTTTTTTGAGCCAGTCTCAAGCTGTCACCCTGGGTAGAGTGCTGTGGCATCACAGCTCACAGAAACCTCCAACTCTTGGGCTCAAGTGATTCTCTTGCCTCAGCCTCCCAAGTAGCTGGGACTACAGACCCCTACCACAATGCTTGGCTATTTTTTTTGTTGTAGTTGTCATTGTTGTTTTAGCTGCCCCAGGCTGGGTTCAAACCTACACGCCTTGGTGTATGTGGCTGGCACCCTACCCACTGAGCTATGGGTGCTGCCCTAGGAGGAATCAAAGTTTTGAACTCGTTGTTAAAATTTTTCTCGGGTCATAGCTAAATGATTAAATGTTTCTTCTTGCTGTTTTGAAACAATATCGTAGTCCACATTTAATTGATATATTGGTTATAAATTAAATTAAGAAAATTAGTAGTAAGAGGGAAAGCCTGAGCTTCATGATTCCTGAAAGAATAGTGAACATTTTGAAGAATCCATTAAAATAGGTCTTTAAACCAATCTTCTAATTCTAGGTCATTTCTGTCAACTTGTTGTAACCATAAAGCTTATTGTCTTATTTTATCAAACATGTTTCTACTTCTGTGGAGGTATTTATATAAGTACAGCATGAAGAGTTGGCTATAATACAAACACCTCCTTGTTCTGCTAAAATATAGTCAAGAGCCATGTGGTTATCAAGAACTACTTGGACTAAAGAGTTTAAGGATTCTCGTTGTGCAGTTATTGCTAATGCAGTTTTATTGGCAATAATTTTCAAAATTATGGATAGGTTGAGAAGCACATGTTGCTGGGCTTCCACTCCCTACCAGGGAAGTAGGGTGTACCCCAAAATAGTCATCCCCATCTGGGATTCCCCATGGAAGATACTGTTTTGGGGCTTTCCAGATGGAGTCTTCATCTAAAATTCTCCTAGTTATTCTTGAAAGCACTTTTAGGGAACCAGTCCAATGAGCTACTTCACATTTATTATGAACGGAGAAAGGGATGGATAGAAATCCTAACAAACAAGTGCTCTCCATTGCCCAGCTGTTTGAATAATCATAAGCCTAAGGGGGTCTTCTTTTTCTTCACGGACAAAGATATATTCAAGGGAAGGGGTGCACAAAAAGTACTTGCTTCTGTCTGAAGGTGTGTAGAGTCATAGGGGTGGGGCAGGAGAATTAGGAAAAGAAATTTCAAAATAATTCAGGTCGCTGTCAGAGCTGCAACCACAGCTGAAGCTGTTGTCATAGTTGCCCTAAGGAAAGATTTCATCATGGGCATTTCCTTCCAATGGCAAGATGAGTTTCCTAGGTTCCACTTGTTTTTCCCCAATCTTGAAAGCTTCCGCTCTCTGCTTTAGAACCTTACATTTAACTTTGTCTGGCTTGTTTTGATACAAAAGCATACAAGACTGTGTATGTTTTTGATATTTCATCCCATTTTCCAGTACAGTGACAAAACAAATCCAACTGAAGTATAGCATTACAGTTCAGTAATCCACTTACAGGCCATATTTCTTCAGACCCAAGTGAGTACTTGGGCCAGACAGTATTACACAAATACACTAATTTCTTTTTTGTTTGTTTGTTTGGATTTTTTTTTGCAGTTTTTGGCCGGGGCTGGGTTTGAAGACACCACCTCCAGTGTATGGGGCTGGCATCCCACTCCTCCGAGCCACAGGTGCCACCCTAATTTCTTTTGTTTCATAGACTTATAACTGTATTCAGACCAGTTTTGAAGGATGCAATCCAAAGGGCTATATTCAGGAACGAAATTCTTACTTTCCATAACTACACACAAACAGTAAACATTCACACTCCAAATCAGATGGACTGCAGTACCAACAAAGCAGCCCAAAAAATGCCGAACACAATCGGAGGTCTTGCTCTCCAGGTAGTTGAGGCTTCCATCCCAAATGTGATTTCTTCTGAAACTCCCCAGAGAGAGGAGCTCAGAAGTCCTGCTCTCCCAGGTGGCCAAGGCCTCTGGCCCAAATCGGAATCTCAAGGACAATCCCCCAATAGAGGGAGGAACCTGGAGGTCCTGCTCTCCCAGGTGGCCTGGCCTACAGCCCAAATGGAAAGAGGATGGGAGGCACCTGTGGCTCAGCAAGTAGGGCGCCAGCCCCATGTACCGAAGGTGGCGGTTTCAAACCCCCGCCTCGGCCGCACTGCAAAAACAAAAATAACTGGGCATTGTGGTGGACGCCTGTATCCCAGCTACTTGGGAGGCTGAGGCAAGATAATCGCCTAAGCCCAGGAGTTGGAGGTTGCTGTGAGCTGTGTGACACCACGGCACTCCACCGAGGGTGATAAAGTGAGACTCTGCCTCTACAAAAAAAAAAAAAAAAAAAAGAAAAGAAAAGAAAGAAAGAGGAGTCCACTGTGCAATATCTTCAAACAGCACACATGTGGGGATGCAAATGCCAAAATCTAAAGGTTGAGGTCTATTCTTCTCTGACAATCAGAGATGTGTTTGGAGCTGGAGACCGCAAAGCCTGTGGGAAAAGACAAAACCAACCTTTGGCAAAACTCAGTCTGGCAGCTACTAAAGAGGCCTTGAAAACTCCCTCCACTCCACAGCCACCAAGCCATAAGCAATGAATCTCAGACTAGGAAGAAAATGAAGGATAAATAGCTGGGAGATTCAGTGGGGATGAAGAAAGAGGTTCTGAGACCTATGTTTGAACAAGCTTTAGGAAATAATACAAGAAATAAATGAAAATCCATCAGCCTTCCTAGGAAGGATTATGGAGACATAATAGAAATATACTGACATAGATCCAGAAAATCCTGATAATTCGAGACTAATTAACATGACCTTTGTTAGCCAAAGTAGGCCTTATAATCTAGCAAAAGTTATAGAACTTAGAAGGGGTTCTCACTTTACCCATATCTCATTTAGCTCATGTAGCTTATAAGGTCTTTATAAACCAGGAGCTGGTTAAAGAACAACAGACAAAGCTGTTGGCACCAGTTATGAGAAAAAACCCTAAGGCAGCGGTTCTCGACTTGAGACTTGAGGGTCCCGACCCCTTTGGGGGTCTCCTGCATATCAGATATTTACAATTCATAACAGTATCAAAATTACAGTTATGAAGTAGCAATGAAAATAATTTTATGGTTGGGGGTCACCACAACATGAGAAACTGTATAAAAGGGTCAAGGCATTAGGAAGGTTGAGAACCACTGCCCTAAGGGGTCCCTTTGATGGGGAACACTACCCCCTCAAAAGGAAAATTTCCCTTAAAAAGGGACCAATGTGTCTAATGCAAGGAAAAGGGCCACTGGAAGAAGGCCTGCCCTAAGTTACAGAAAAGGAATTATGAAGAACTTACTATACAATAGATGGGACTAAATGCAGAAGATATAGAATGACAGGATCCTAGGGCTCCTCAGAATCAATGGGAATCACACTCAGTGATTAATATCTTCTACAAGGAGCCCAGGGTAACCATAAAAGTGGGAGAAAACATGATTGATTTCCTGACTGATACGGGTACAAGTTTTAAACCTTAAATTGGCTAAACTTGCTAAAGACTCAAGGCTGGTAACTGAATATCTGAGGAATCCTCCCAAAAATACTTTCTCCAGCCATTGGACTGTGCAATTGGAAATTCTTCCCTCACACATAGCTTTCTATACATGCCTGAAAGCCCTCTTCCACTGCTGGGTCCGGATCTTCTCTCTAAATTACAGGCTCAAGTAACTTTCAGAAAAAACAGTTACATATCACAGTATCCCCAAAGCATGCCTTTCTTACAAGCTTCCCTGCTTACCCCCTTGGATGAACCTCAAAAGCTGCCTGTTGAAGTCCTCAATCAAGTCAACTCTGCAGTATGAGCTACAGGAGTATCTGGAAGGGCACTTGTGGACCCCGTTCAAGATAAAACGTGAAGTTCCCCTCCATCTCAAATAGTGAACCCCATTTTGTGAATTTGTTAATACCCCTACACCTAGGATATATAGCGGGGGTTAGCCCCAGTACATAGCATCTTTAAACCCCAATGCCCTCATCTGTTAAGAGAGTTAACAACACAGGCCTCACAGGTTATAGTAAGGATAAAGTAAGATCCTGAATGTGAAACTGTTAACAGGGAAGAACCTTGGGTCCCTCAGGCTAAATGTGACCTTCAGGTATTCTTTATGTGGCACAGTGAACACCCTCCAGTTTGCACTATTACTACCACTCCCATAATCAATGTCTTAAAGTTTTATACTTTTTCCTTTTAATATTTTTTCCCACCAAATTCAGATATTCATCCTGTTATTGTTTACATTTAATGACACGATATAAACATATATATGTGTATAGATACATATGTACTTGTACAAATGGCACTCAGACTTTGGTGTACATCAGAACGACCTGGGAGCTTGTTTAAAATGGAGATTTTGGAGCCTTACTCTGTGGGTCTGAAGTATAGGGGCCAGAGGACCTATATTCTCAACCTCCCCTCAGATGTATTTATACAATGACAATCGTACTCTTTGAAAAACATCAGGACTTACATCCTAAAAATATCAGATGTTACATTATCAGTACGACCATTCCTCATTGGGAAAGAAAAAAATAACTGGCAAGGAAAACTACAATTTTGAGTCCAGGTATCTAGAAGAGAAAAGGTAATATTAACAAAAAATAAGGAGGTATAAGAGGAAGAAAATGGAGAATAGACTGGTTTTTAAACTGCTTTATTAATTTCATATTAGGAAAAGAATACTTTCCTAAAAAGGGTGAAAATGCCAAGCTGACAGAAACTTTCAGACTGACACAAAATAGTTAATTAGAGCTCATTAAATGGAAACACCAGAAGGTTTACAGAAAAAGTAAATCACAAAAATACAAGTTTGTAAAGCAGTGGCACTATTAACCTGAAGGAAAACCTTAGGATTCAAGGTATGAGGCAAAAGTCATAATGATTGTCAGGTTCAGGAGTTTGGAAACGCATATTGTTCTTCACCTGCTGCTCCTTAGTCTTTCTCTTGATTTCCATCATCTGCCCTACAAACTTTTCTGCATTATCTCCTTCTTCATTGTGATCAACATGCTTATTAGGCATGCCCCATCGAAAATTAGGGACCAGTCGCCAAACCCGCCCCCGTCTGACAATTGCAACAGGCTTCCGGCCTTCACCCCCTCCCAAATGGCGGGATTCCTCTTCATTCTGCACCGGGGCCTGCTCCCCTCCTTCGTTTTGTTTGACTTTTTCCATGTTGACATTTTTCACTTGTTTCATTTTGGACTCCATTACTCCTAGGAGACAAGAGAGAAATGGTAGACTGATCAGCACCGAGGACAGAGGCCCTACTACGCACCTTTTAAAATTTGAGTCCTGGATTTCAAAGGCCTTTCTAGAATTTCATTTTCCCCACCTGAGAGGCCCCGCGGCTCCCTCTAGGGAGCCCTCAGACCGAGCCCCTCCCTCCCGCTAAGCCCACCATTTTCCCTGCAGAAAATACCAGGTCTCTGCAGGCACCAAAATGGAGGACAAAGATGTCTGAGAGGGGATGTAATGGGGGTGTTGGGGCGAAGGAGTAGGGGTCTCACAGTGGGCTTTCGGCACATTCTTATCCCAGCCCCACCACTGTCCCCCGTACCCACCTGGGTCTATCCTCGCAGTCTGCTCCTCCTCCGGATTCTTGCCGCGACACTTAGCCCCCGAGACCTGCGGACTGCCGGGATAGGGGCGGGTGCTGCTGCAGCCGAGTTATTCGGGACCCTTCCCCACCCCAGGCCCTCTTAGCTGCCCCCTCCTCGTCTCTCCTGCCCCCAATCGCCCCGTCCCCGCGCTGAGCACCACTTTCTGAATCAAGAAGGACGGGAGCGGGGCAAGGGTGTTAGAAAAGCTCGCGCCGCTGGCGAGGGCGGGTGTTCCCAAGGGGTCAAAGCCTCTGGACCACCTGCTCCCGCGGGGCCGTGTACCCCTCGGCACACAAAAGGCCTGCCATCTTCTGGGGGACCGCAGCGGGGGATGTGGGCTGCAGTCGCCAACCGGCTGCGTCAGAGCCCCCGGGATGGGGGTCTGCAAGCCGGAGCCGCTCTCCCAAGCCAACTCCAGGGACTCCTTCCGGGGCCCTTACCTGCTACAAGAAGCCTCTTACTGTTTTCAGGATCGCCCTTGGCCCGCCGCCCTCAGGACCACCAGGAGCAGGTACCTCCTCTGAGAAGTGAACGAGCAACTACCCGTTTGTTGCTGGACCCTGGCGCGCATCAGCTCTGGTCGGTCATGTGAAGCTGTCGTCACCGCCTGAGGTCCCGCCCCCAGCCCTTGGCCCTCCTACCGTACGGAGTCAGGCTGGGCCTGTTGGCCAGGCTGTCCTGAATCCTCATTCCAAGTCCCTTTGAACATCCCTGGCTGTGGCCCTCTTACTCTCCTTTGTTTGTATATTCCTGGGCCTTTCTCTGCCTGTCCAGAAGGGCAGTATATTCTCAGGAGGACCTTGGCCATTCTCACTCCTCTGGGAACTTGCCTCTCCCTCTCCTCTGCTCTCAGAGAAGGGTCCCTCTGCTATCCGCTCCTACTGACCCCAGGACCTGTGGGCAGAATTTTTTTTTTTTTTAGAGACAGATTCTCACTTTATCGCCCTCGGTAGAGTTCAGTGGCGTCACAGCTCATAGCAACCTCTCACTCCTGGGCTTAAACGATTCTCTTGCCTCAACCTCCCGAGTAGCTGGGACTACAGGCGGCCGCCACAACGCCCGGCTATTTTTTGTTGGAACCTGCAGCCATTGGGCGAGGGCCCAAACCACTAGTCACAGGCACCGCTCTGTGGGCAGAATTTAATGGAATGCAAAAACCCTCAATAGTCAAGAAAAAAAAAGATGTAATGCAATATTATTTTTAAAAAGCTAATGTAAGAATGCATATGATGAACAAGATGTCAAAATTTTAAATAAAGAGAGCATCTGCTCCACAATCCCCACTGCCAAATGGTAGTCCTTGCTACCCATATTCACCACTTTCTCTAGACCAGAGTGCCCAAGGGAACAGGAAATGAATCAAAGAGTGGATTTTTTTCTAATTCTTACACTTGTTTCGTTCCTTTTTCTTGTTTAAAAAATGCACTCCTTATTGGTTATGTTAACTTTTTTTTTTTTTGCAGTTTTTGGCCAGGGCTGGGTTTGAAACTGGCACCTTCGGCATATGGGGCCGGCGCCCTACTCTTTTGAGCCACAGGTGCCGCCCTGGTTACGTTAACATTATTTGGACTTTCTATTATGGAAAATTTCAAACATACGCATAAATAGAATAATAATATGCAAACCTATGTACTGCTCAACACCTAGGTTCTACACTTAATTCATGGACGATCTGATTTCATCTTTATCCTACCCACTTCCCACCCTTAAAGACTATTTTTGCAGCAAATTCTACACATCGTAAAACCTTTGGCATAAATATTTCAAAGTGAATATCTACAAGGTAAGGATTCTCTTTTTTAAAGTATATAACCACAGCACTCTTATGCCTAATAATTAACAATTTCTTTCTTTCTTTCTTTCTTTCTTTCTTTTTTTTTTTTTTTTGAGACAGAGCCTTAAGCTGTCACCCTGGATAGAGTGCTGTGCCATCACAGCTCACAGCAACCTCCAATTCCTGGGCTCAAGCGAGTCTCTTGCCTACACCTCCCAAGTAGCTGGGACTGTAGGCCCCTGCCACAACGCCTGGCCATTTTTCGGTTGCAGCCATCATTGTTGTTTGGCGGGCTCGGGCTGGATTCAAACCTGCCAGCTCAGGTGTACGTGGCTGGCACCTTAGCCCACTGAGCCACAGGCACTGAGCCAACAATTTCTTAATATCATTTTATGTCTGTGTTAACATTGCCAATTGTGTCATAGTTTAAATTTGTTTTAATCAAGATCTAAATAAGATCCACACATTTTTATTGGTTGCTATATCTCTTAATTTCCTTCCTTCCTTCCTTCTTTCTTCCTTCCTTTCTTTATTTCTTACAGAGTCTCAAGCTGTCACCCTGAGTAGAGTGCCATGGCATCACAGCTCACGGCAACCTCAAACTTTTGGACTTAAGTCATTCTCTTGCCTCAGCCTCCCGGGTAGCTGGGACTACAGGTGCCCACCACAATGCCCGGTTGTTTTTTGATTCTAGTTGTCATTGTTGTTTGGCAGGCCTGGGCTGAATTCGAACCCACCAGCTCCGGTGTATGTGCCTGGTGCCCTAGTGGCTGAGCTACAGGTGCCCAGCCTCCTAATTTTCTTTTAATCTATAGGTTCTCAGTTTTTAATTTTCCCTTTAATTTGCTGATGAAACAGTTGGTTTGTCTTTTATTTTCCTACAGTCTGGTTCTTGGTGATGTCATCATTAACGTGTGCCTCCTTACTCTGTGTTTCCTATAAAATGACAATTAATTTCAGAAAAGCTTGATTGGATTCAGTCTCAATTTCAATTCAGATTCTTCCAAGAGGAAACAAATACTCTCTGTTTTCTGCTTTCCTCTTTTTGTTATTTTAAGCTGGGATATTTCTATTTTAGGGAAGCCTCCCTAGAAGCAGCCTAAACAGAGATGCCTGTAGAAATAATTTCTTGAAATAATGCTCTCAGCTTAAAGGGAGTAAAAAGAGTAGCACAAGTCTGGAGGGGTGCCAGGTGGTTGTGGTGGAGAATGGGGTTTAACTGGAGTTTGGTTAATCCCCCATGGAAACTCTGAAGCACACATCAGTCCCACCTTGACAGTGAGACACTGGCTTTTTGTATGCCAGCATTATTCAGTAATAGATACAAGTCTACAGGTGGAGCAGATCATAGTCTCTGGAGCAAGGTGGCTCCCCTTTGGGAGAGGACAATTCCATGGAGAAGAGGTAAGATGTGAGTTGCTGTCAGCCAACACTCATAGGAAACAGGCCTAATAGGTATGTGACCTCTAGTATAGTACAGGGCCCTGTGGTCAGAAGAGTCCTACTCCTTGTTTCAATACTCTGCTGTCATTGTGTTAAAATCTTTAATGATTTTTATCTCTGAACACCATCGGACATGAATGTAAGTGTCCATAGATTATCTAAACTGTGTTCAGGAACAAGTCCACTTGGTTGATATGTGCCTCCAATCCAGTCCTCCACTTCTATGCTTCCTTCTCTGGGTACTTCCATATTTACTGGATACCACTGTCCCTTCTACTGGACTCTTCTGCTTTGCTGACCTAATGTGCTAGAATCTTCTAAGTGCCAAAGCCCTACTGATTTATCTGGACTCTTTCTTGGACCACAGTCTTATTCTGTCCCTAACAAAGAGTGGATAAAACTTCTCTCTTTACTTTAAACTTAACTGTGATATTATGAGATATACGTATGTATGTTTATATACAGGATGTCCATAAAGTTTGTGTGCAACTTTAAATTGCACACTATTTTAAACTGCACACGGACTTTATGGACACCCAGTATATGCACACGTGTGTAAACACACACGTGTTTTTATTCATGGTTCCTGGTGTATAACTTCCATACTCTTTTTATTCACAAAGATATTAGAACAATAAACATATCTTTTATTAAAGTATTTTGGCTTTTGTCTTTAATTCTTGAAATAGTTTTGGAACAAATTTGGAATCTGAAAGTTATAAGACCTTCAGGCTTTTGGGGGTGCTTTGGACACTTTAGGCCTCAGAAGCAGGCCTCAGAAACAGAATCTCTCTCTTTTTCTCTGACCTTTCCCCTCCTTTCTCTCCCTCTTTGACTTGCTTCTTTTTCTTCCCAGGGCAGGCCCTAGAAACTAAAAATACAGTAGAACTTCTGTAAATTGACCACCCAAAGAACTGTAACAAACTGGTCAACATATGAAAAAGGTCAACATAAGGAACTAGGCCTAATATATTGGTATATAAATGTACTTTACTTTCTTGTATAGCTTCTATTACAGAATACCATAAGAAATTTTATGTGTACATAATCAAAAACACAATAAAATTATATGGAGAGTATCACACAAAATCAATGATTTTTTTTTTTCATGGTTTAATAATGCTTTCTGAAAAAAGAGTCAATCTTGGTGTGTTTCTTATTCTTATTATAAACGTAAGTGGAGAAAGCACTCTCAACTCCGGCTATACCACTCAGCATACCTGGGCATTTTTACACAGCAAATGACTTCAAATGCACTATCAGATCTGATATCCTCTTCTTTTGGAGTCTCTAAAATTTCTGTGTCATCCTCACTTTCTCCTTCCACTTTGTTAGCTGTTTCATTCACTTTTATAATGTTCTGCACTTCATCAACATCACATGGAAAATTGCTTCTTGGTCAGGTTTATTACAGGTTGCTACCTCATCATCCATCACAATAAAACCTTCAAAATCTGCTCCTTTGAATTCTGCCATGGTAGATAAACTGTCTGATGGGGGCTAAAACATCATGCTCTTGTATTGTGATAAATCCAGAAACACTTTTGTAACATTTCTGACTGAACTTCATTTCAAGCAGAACTAATCATGAGGACAGCATACAAAGTGTTAACTGCAGTGGATGAAGTTACTTCCACAGGTTTATGTTTTAGTAATGATCCACTGCAGGAGCTGGGCTCAGTAGTGCATTTTAAATGTTTTGATGATGGCTTGGTCAAGAGGTTGGATTTTGGAGGTCATGTTTGGAAGCATAAATTTCAGTGGCACATGTGTGAGATGATCTACTTATGGTGGCCAGGACCATTGTCTACTGTCAGTAGAATGGACATTTCTTCTTCATTTTCAGTCAATACTCCATAGCCATTCCTCAAATATGAAGGCATCCATTGCCTTCCATGCACAGTCATCCATGCACATTTGATTGTTCACCAGGTGATAGGGAGGTCTTTGGGCTTCAGGTTTTTGAATGCACATGGCTTTGCCAAGGGCTTTAGTTTCTGTGCAGTTGAGCTAGCACAAAACAGAACTGTGAAATGTTCTTTGGAAAGTTTTCTACTCTTACATCCTTCATGATGAGGCATCTCCTTCAAAAAGAGTCCACACTGGTCAGTGTTAAAACAGTCATCATGTTTGAAACCTCTGGTGAAGTCTGGGAACTTTTTGATGAACTCTTCCACAACTTTTACTGGAGCTTCATTGGATTTATCACATAAGACATTCTGTGAGATATTGTGTCACAGTTGAAATTTCTCAAGCCAAATACTTGATGCTTGGAAATCTTCCACCTGAATTCCTATGAAAAATTTTTAGCCACTTCTTGAATTGTCGGGCTGGAGATTTGGGTGTTAACTGCCCTAATTTGTTTGAACCATTTGCTATGGCTTTATTGACTTCATCAAGGGAGGTTTCTCTCCTTTCCTTCTGTAGGTTTACACTTTCCTTATCATATCTCCCCAAGTACTCACGTTTACGCTCTCAGATGTTGCTTACTGTGATCTTGCTAACAACAAATTATTCTACTATCCTCTTGGGCTGGTGAATTCCAGAAAATGTAGAAGATCAACCTTTTCCTTCAATGTCAGCTCTTTCAGTTCCTTCCTTCCTTTAGGCCAGTATGTCTCTATTGAATGTAAAATTTTTCAGCAAATATAGGATGTATCCACAGTTCAGAGTGGTCCTTCACATTGAAAAAATCTTTCACAACAAGTGATAAAAAATAGGACATTAGGTCTAATCCAAAATGTGATGTGGTAATAATAAAACATGAAAAAGAACTTATACTGAAGAAGAAATAACACAACTAAGGGGAACGTTCACATCTTCTACTCCTTGTTGTAGAGTGGACTCAACTGGTCAAATTATAGAGGGTAACTTAATAGTATGTGTCACCCTACAAGTGATCAACATACAACTTAAAAACCCACAGCTAATATCATACTGAATGCAGTAAAATTGAAAGCTTTTCCACTTAGAACTGGAACCAGACAAGAATGCCCTCTATCACCATTCTATTCAACATAGTTCTGGAAGTTCTAGCCAATGTTATCAAGCAAGAGAAGAATATAAAGGGCATCCAAATGGTAGCAGAGGAGGCCAAATTCTCATTCTATTCCAATGATATGATTTGTACTAAGAGAAACCCTATAGACTCAACCACAAGACTCCTGGAGGTAACCAAGAAATACAGCAGTGTCACAAGGTATAAAATCAATATCCAAAAATCAGTAGCCTTTGTATATGCCAATAACATCCAAGTCCAAAAGCTAATGAAAGACACAATTCCCTTTACAGTAGCTTTCGAAGAAAATGAAATACCTAGGAATATACCTAATGAAAGGTATAATGAAGGACTTCTACAAGGAGAATTATGAAACCTTAAGAAATAGAAGAAGGCATTAACAAATGGAAGAACATACCATGCTCTTGGCTGGGAAGCATCAACATTGTTAAAATGTCTATATTACCCCCCAAAATCTACAGATTAAATGCAATCCCCATTCAAATACCAACACCATACTTTGAGGAACTGGAAAAAATAGTTCTTCATTTCTTATTGAACCAGAAAAAAAAAAAAAGCTGTCTAAGCCAAGTCAATAGTTCTTAGTAATAAAAATAGAACAGGAGGCATCACTCTGCCAGACTTTAGGTTATATTCCAAGTCCACAGTGATTAAAACAGCATGGTGTTGGGATAAAAATACAGACACAGACATATGGAATTGAATAGAAAGCCAAGAGATGAAACCAGTCTCTTATAGCCATCTGATTTTGATAACCCAAACAAAAGCATACACTGGGGAAAAGAATCCCTATTTAATAAACGGTGGTGGGAGAACTGGATAACCACATGTAAAAGATTAAAACTTAACCTGCACCTTTACCTACTTACACAAATTGACTCAAGACATGGCTGTTATGAATAATGCTGCTACTCATGTATACATTTCTGTGTGAATGTATATTTTCAGTTTCCTTACCTAGGAGTGGAATTTCTGGCTCATTTAACTTGTTAATGAACTCTAACCTGTTCTTCACAGCAGCTAAACCATTTTATATTCCCACCGGTAAGTGAATGAGGGTTCCAATTGCTCCACAACTTCACCAACACTGGTGATTTTAAGTTTCTAAAATTATAGCCATAGCTAGGCATGGTGGTTAATTCTTGTAATCCCTTTCTTTGGGAGGCCAAGGTGAGAGAACCACTTGAGGTCAGGAGTTCAAGACCAGCCTGGACAACATATGAGCAAGATCCCATCTCTAAAAATAATATAAAAAATTATACTCCTGTTACTGGGTGTGAATTAGTATCTTTTGCTCTTGATTTGCATTTACTTAATGACTAACGGTGTTAATCATATATTTTATTCATTAGCCATTTGTATATTGTTTTGGAGAAATAATATTCAAATATTTTGTTCATTTTATAATTTGGTTACCTGTCTTTTTATTGTTGAGTTGGATGACTTTCTTTTTTCTGATTTAAAAATTTTTAAAGTATTTTCTTTTACTGATAACATAATAGTTTACATGTTTATGCGGCACTTGCATTTGTTATATACGTAGGGTGTATAATGATCATGTCAGAGTATTTGAGGTATTCATCACCTCCAGTATTTATTCCACATTTCTGTGTGTTGGTAACATTTCAAGTCCTTTCTTCTACCTATTTTTTTTTTTTTTTATTGAATCATCGCTGTGTACAATAATTCAATCATGGGGTACAGTGTGTGGGCTTCAGATACAATCGGAGATATTTTCATCAACCTGATTGTGATAACATTCAAGAGACTTTCTCATTACTATGTGAGAATATTTTTGATCCGTGTTTAGAAGTTTTCTCCTGACCATTCAAATATACACCACTGGTGTGATCCTGCCCTTTATCCTCTCTCCCCCCAC
>CAUYRH010157918.1:0-26917 GCA_963574655.1 Perodicticus potto | reverse complement strand
AGGAAGAAGGAAGAAGAAGAAGGAAGAAGGAAGAAGAAGAGGAAGAAGGAGGAGGAGGAAGGAGGAAAGAAGAAGGAGCAAGAAGAAGGAAGAAGAAGGAAGAAGAAGAAGAAGAAGAAGGACGAAGGAATAAGAAGGACGAAGGAAGAAGAAGAAGGAAGAAGGAAGAGGAAGAGGAAGAAGGAGGAGGAGGAAGGAGGAAGAAGAAGAAGAAAGAAGAAGGAAGAAGAAGAAGAAGGAAGAAGGAATAAGAAGGAAGAAGGAAGAGGAAGAAGGAAGAGGAAGAGGAAGAAGGAGGAGGAGGAAGGAGGAAAGAGGAAGGAGCAAGAAGAAGGAAGAAGGAAGAAGGAAGAAGAAGGAAGAAGAAGAAGAAGGAAGAAGGAATAAGAAGGAAGAAGGAAGAAGAAGAAGGAAGAAGGAAGAAGAAGAGGAAGAAGGAGGAGGAGGAAGGAGGAAAGAAGAAGGAGCAAGAAGAAGGAAGAAGAAGAAGAAGAAGGAAGAAGGAATAAGAAGGAAGAAGGAAGAAGAAGAAGGAAGAAGGAAGAGGAAGAGGAAGAGGAAGAAGGAGGAGGAGGAAGGAGGAAGAAGAAGAAGGAGGAAGAAGGAAGAAGAAGAAGGTGTGGATGTGGCACAGACAGATTGGAGCAGAACTCAGAGGACTCAGACCGGTCAGGAGAACCAAGAAGACACTTTTGTCTCTGTTCACTGTGGTCCCCAAATGTTGAGCTTTATAATTTTGCTTATTTCCAAAAAAATTTCAAACAGTATTTATTCCCATGTTGGCTTTCCCCCTAATTTCTCTGTTCTCCTCTGATTTCCCGATTAGAGAATTAGATCTTTCCCGTTTTAACCATTTTTCACTAGAACTCTTTTATACGTTCCCCTTCCCCACCACACACACATACTTTCTGTTACTGATTCATCAACCTTAACGGGCAAAGAGCAGCTAGCAAGTACTGGCTTCTGTTCCAGTAAGGACTTGTCTGGCCCAGACAAATGTATATAGTGATTAAGAAAATGCTATGAGGGCTACCTCTCACAGTACGATCAAAATGATTCTGATTGTATATGAAGCACATTCTGCCCTATGATTGCACCAATGTACACAATTATGATTGAATAAAATTATTAAAAAAAAAAAACTGCAAGCTCCCTCCTGGTGCGGAGCTGCAGCCGGAATCTCTGCTCAGCTTTGAAGCTGATAGCCTTGCCTTATTTATTGTGGACCCTGGTGATCTCCCCCAGGCCTGCACACCTTAGTGTTGAAGGATTTGGCAGTTTCTACACAGAATTGTGCATGCCGTCGCTGTAGCTCCTATTCTTCTGGGGATCCCCCCTCTACATTTTCAGCCATTCTGCCAGCCTCAGTATTTGTCATCTGGTACCTCCAGCCAGTAAATCTTTCACTTTCTGCTGTGAAGCTGCACGTGGGCCAATGAATTTCAGAATAAAACATATAAGAAAATCTCAGTTTAAGTTCTGTCCTTCCAGGATAGAATTTTCTCGTGCTTTGGGCTTCATTTCCCTGTGTCCTGGGGACTCCCTTGTTTGTCAAGCTTAGCAGTCAGCCGGGGGTTCAGGGCAGCTTCTCACTCATCCAGAGGTTCAGGTGGTTCCTGTTCAGATGGGCTGCTCATTCCTTTTGCAGCTGACTGTTCCAGGCCATAATTTCAGCATTTAGCACAGACACCTAGTGGCATGCATAAAGCACTAACTCAATATTTGTTGACTGCTTGGTCCCTGTCCATAAGATACAAAACTGTAGGTCAGGCAAAAACAGTACTCATGTTTCATAGGTGTTACTGGAATTAGGTGGAATGTAAAGATTTAATGAAACTGTTAGAAAATGAGTGTTTTCAACAGATCAGAAACAAGTAACCTGCTTCACAATTCCTGGTTAGTCTTTGATTGAAATATTGCTAATAAGATTAGGCAATGTGCGCAATCGATAGTTATCCTTTAGAAATGCTATCATACATGATTTAAAGAGTATAGTCTCCTTATAACAGACAAAAACAGTATTCAAAACTGCCAAGAAGTGGATTTCTCTGCAATTATGTCAACATCTACTGTTAATCTGTTGTACTCTATCCAACCTAGTTATTTGAATATGAATTTTACATGACAGATGATTATTGAGATAGGTTGTAGGGTTCTTTATGCTAACATCACCCAGGAATTTTACTAATTGAGAAATTTTTCCTACCCTTTAATTATGTAAAATAGGAGAGAAGTGGATAAAATTTTAGGTCACTAAACAACAAAGTAAGCTAATACTGCACATTGCATATTCATTTTCAAAATGATAATTCGATAATGATTCGCTACAATTTATTTATTTATTAAATTTTACAAGGGTTTAATTTCATATATAATATTTTATTTATATGGTTGCTATAACAATATAATTAATTCACAGAACAAATTGAAACAAACTATAAAAATTCACTACTCCTTGATTATCAGTCTCAGTGAAGGTAAAACAGACTTAAAATTTTCCTGAAAATTAATCTGAATTTATAATTTTGTTTACAGGCACTACAATATCCTTAAGAAATATTAAAAATGGATAATTACACATATTATTTTCTGTGAGAAATAGGAAGTAATAGAACTACTCAAAATATTAAGAGACCCAAGGCAAAACCAATGAATTTTCCTAAGTTATATTGTTCAGAATTTTCCAATCATTTATTCAAAAATTATTTGATCTTTTTTTAAATTGTTCAAATGCAAATAGAAATAAGTATTTTAGAGTTAGAGACTCATGGATTAAAATCTCTGCTTTTAAAATTAACTATCTCCTTTACCCAATAAAGACAAATTAATTTTTCTGAGACTCAGTTTCTCATTTACTATCAGGGACAAATATTAGTCTCCTTCTAATTACTTATATTCTCTTTTATAAAGCATTCAATAGAAGACATAGTACGCAATGGATACTGAGAAATATTTTTATTTGAATCAACAAATATTTTATCATGGCTCACAAAGTTATTCACATATTTTTTTTAAATCCCAGGAGTTATAAACGTAGAAAGAATTAAACCTAAGTCAGTTGGCAAAGCCTTTTACTGAAAACACAGGTGGCAGAGGAATAATTAACATCAACAATTTGTGTTTCTCCAGATTGTAAAGCTAAGAGATTATGTACATATACAATGGTATGAAAATAACTTAGTTTATAATGGTAAAATAAAAGAAAGCAAAATATGGCTCAGAAGATAAGGAGAGTCTCTAATAAATGGTTTTGGAGAAACTGAATATCCACATGCAAAATAATTAAATGGGACCATTATCTTACACCAAACACAAATATAAGCTCAATGGATTAAGGGCCTAAATGTAAGACCTGTAACTATAAAACCCTTGGAAGGAAACATGGATGAAAAATCCTTGATACTGGCCTTGGCTGTGATTTTTTTGGATAAAGGACCTAACAGTAGCAAAAGCTCAAGCAAGAAAGGCAAAAATAACAAGCGTGACTTAATTTAACTTAAAATCTACTATACAACAAAGGAAACAATCAACAAAATGACAAGGTAGCCTAAGAATTCAAAGAAAATATTTTCAAACCAAAAATCTCGTAAGGGGGTAATATCAAAAATATATAAGGAAGTCAAACAAATCGATTGCAAACAGCAAAATGAGAAAAACAATTAAAAATGGTAAAATACTTAAATAGATATGTTTCCAAAAACATAAAAACCGTTAACATGTATATTTAAGAAAATGCTCACCTTCACAAAATATCAGAGAAATGCAGATCTAAACCACAATGAAATATCACTTTACACCAGATGGAATGGCTATGATCAAAGAGATAAGTGATAACAAGTGCCAGCAAGATCGTCCTAAGAAGAGAATCCTTATACACTGTTGGTGGACATATAAAATGATACAGTCATCAAGGAAAACAGTATGGAGGTTCCTCAAACAATTAAAACACAGAACTGCCATATAACCCAGAAATCCCCCAAGGAAAATGACACCAGTTCCTCAGAGAAGTGTCTGCATTTCTGTGCCCATTGCAGTAACATTATTTGAACTAACCGAGGTGTTTACTGATGGATGAATGGATGAAGAAATGGTGGATATTTTATATAGACATATACAAATATTTATGCCATACATATGGAATATTATTCAGCCTTGAAAAGGGCAGCACCTGTGGCTCAAAGGAGTAGGGTGCAGGCCCCATATACCCGAGGTGGCAAGTTCACCAGCCCCAGTGAAAAACTGCAAAAAAGGAAATGGGAGATACTGTTATTTGTGTCAACACAGATGAAACTAGAAAACCTTATGCTAATTCAGTAAGCCAGACAGAGGAAGAAGCATACTACATGACTTCGCTCATATTTGGAATCAAAAAGTAAGCTGAATACAAGGAAACAGAGTCGATCAGAGAGAGTAAAAGCAGAGAGAAAGAGGAATTGAGATCAGGTTCAAAGAAAATAAACTTGTGGCTCAGTGTGTAGGGCTCTGGTCACATACACTGAGAGTGTGGGTTCAAACTCGGCCCCAGCTGGCCAGGTAAAACAACAATGACAACTGCAACAACAAAAACAACAACAACAAAATAGCCGGCCTGTAGTCCCAACTACTTGGGAGCCTGAGGCAAGAGAATTGCTTAAGCCCAAGAGTTTGGGGTTGCTGTGAGCTGGGACACTACAGCACTCTACCAAGGGTGACAAAGTGAAACTCTGTCTCAAAAAAAAAAAGAAAGAGTATAAACTTGTGGCTACGTAGGGTAAGTTTAGAGATCTAATTTAATGAGGATTATAAATAATAATAATGTATATTATACTAGATTCTAGGTCCTCTTTTCACAATAAAAGAAAAGAAACAAGGCGGTGCCTGTGGCTCAAAGGAGTAGGGTGCTGGCCCCATATGCCAGAGATGGCGGGTTCAAACCCAGCCTCGGCCAAATCCCCCCACCCCCCCAAAAAAGAGAAAAGAAACATAGCTAGGGGAAGTGAGAAATATGTTAATTTACTGGACTAATTATTTCAATGAATGTCCATATATCAAAACATCATGTTGTACGCCTTAATATATGCAATACAAGTAAGTAATGAAAAATGGCCATTCTAAATTTAAATGTGCCAGGCATGAAAAATAAGCAATGCATTTTGAAGACTTAGTATGAACGAAGAATGTAATACAACTCATTAAATGTTTACTATCAGTTACATGGAGAAGTTAAATATATATAGTTTTTAAAGTAAATTCAGATAAATAAAACACATTTCTAGCTCTATGACCTTGCTATTTCAAGAAAGTTATATAAATGGAATCATACAGAATGTGGCCTTTCGAGATTGGCTTTTTAAATTCAGCACAAGGCCTTTGAGATCCATCCAAGTTGTGCATATGAGTACTCCGATCCTTTTTATTGCCATGCGTTTAATATTTATCCATTGCAAGAAGTTTCAGATATTTCTCATTTTGGCTGCTACAAATAAAGCTTCTTATGACATACCGATGAAAAGGAAAGACAATAAAGTACAAATTACCAAGTTAAATATTCAAATGACAGAATATTCAAACCAAAATCATTGTTCAGTACTTTGATAAATAAACATTGTGATCTAGATCTCCTGCTCTTGAATTCTGCATCTGTCCTCTTTGTGAGTTTATGGCAGGCTTTATGAGAAAGGGGGCTAGTCTATGGTACGCTGTATTTTTCCATCTCTCCTTCAGCCTCTTTTGTGATTCAGCTAACAACTACTTATCCTTCCTCCTTCATCTTCCACGACTGTTCAGACCAACATAATTTGACCCAAAATCTGGATCTCTTTAGAGGCATTATTAAAAACTCTTATTTTTCATTTCCTTTTACTACAGATTGGAGTAAAATTTTTTTCCCAGAGGACAATATGTACCAATGTATTATCTTCAATTTAGTGTTGGAAAATAAATGCTTTTTACATTAAATCTTAAAAAAAAAAGACAAAAAAAATCTTATTTTCTAATCTATGTTCTTTGTCTATTTGAAAAAACTACTAAATTGGGCGGCGCCTGTGGCTCAAAGGTCCTCCCTACGGCACCGGCCTCATATACCGGAGGTGGCAGATTCAAACCCAGCCCCAGCCAAAAACTGCAAAAAAAAAAAAAAAAAGAAAGAGAAAACTACTAAATTTTATAAAATTCAATTAGCATTATGTAACAATTTCATTTTTTCAAATCTTAAGAACTAGATAAAATTCTACAACAGAACTGATATACTATGACATTTGTTGTAGAAAATCTTAAATGTTCAGTGAATACAATACTTCTTTAAAAATTCTATATGAAATTTACAATAATAAAAGAAAACATATCATTTATTATTATGTGCTTAATTGGTTTCCACTGGAACAGTTTTGAAAATAAATAGACATAATAAAAATTCTAAGTTTTGTCATAGCACTCTACCGAGGGCAATAAAGTGAGACTCTGTCTCTACAAAAAAAAAAAAAAAATTCTAAGTTTGTCACAGAATTCCATGTGTGTTTCATAATAATTGACATGAAGATTATTACCACAACCATGTTCAAAGTGCCTGGAGACCTCACCTATCAAAATGTCAGTGCTTAGTAGTCCAATTCCCTTTTGTAAATGCCCCTGTTGGATGGCTTAGAAGGAGAATCTATGGCAGGGATACAGGTGAATGTGGCGTATTGAAGTGTGCGAAGTGTTTTCCAAAAACATCCACAAAGAGATTTCCAGCCCCATCTGTACTTTCAGAATCTTGACACATTCCCCATCAAGAGTTGAGGCCAATTTCTCTTATTTTCAGCCTGGATGGGCTGCTGACTACCCCAAACATGGCAGTGGTGATGCTATGAGATATCTAAGGCTGGACTGTGAAAAGGATAGAGGGTCTGCTTGGCCCTCTGTTGTGTGATTCCTGCCTCAGAGTGTTGAATTAATAAATCAGAGGTCTGCCTCCCCGAAGGCAGCGTTCTGGGGGTATCACATGGACAAATGTGTAGAGTGGGGAACCTGTGGCCTTCCCATTTCAAGATTGTTCTTTCTTAAGCACCAAAGCAGGTGGGAAGAGCTTTATTTCTCTGCTGTCCCATTTGTAATAAAAGGATTTGTTCTTTAAAATGTAGATTCAGTCCAAAGGCTACCCTTTAAAAATCTAGAAGGCCACAGTTTCCCCATCCCAGTGCACCTTAAACTTGGCTCGATGTTGGTGAAGAAGCTAGCCTTTGTATTCTCCTAAGAGTGAGTCTTTGGCTGCAGAGTACTAGGCATGAAAGTTCTTTCCAGGGAGATAGTTTCAGTTGTTAAAGGGAAAAATTTTATAGAAGAGGCTTTGTAAGCCATTAGTAGCCAATACTCACAGCAGCTAGGGGACCTGGGTGGGTCATCAAAAGCATTTCTTATGCTAGAAGAACACTCAGTTGAGACAATGGGTGTGGGGTCACAAGAACAACATTTGCTATTGACTCTACTATTTAAGTTTGAATGAGTCCCATGAACTCTTTGTTCATTTATTACACATCTACTGAGCATCAAAACTGGCCTAAGAATTGCCATTTGAGATCCAGTTTATATATCGTAACTATTTGAGGAGATTTAAAGTATTTTCACAATAAGCATGCTTAAAAATAGTCATAAAATGTGTGATCCTCTATAAAAACCCAGTCCTCTTCTACTGTTCTCAGTTTTCAGGAGCACAAGTCAGAAATATGAGATTCTTGACCCTTCCTTCCCCCCTGCTCTGTTTCATCACATCCTGTCTTCTTAAAGGTCTCCCCAAATCATTCTGCTCTCTCTTTCTCTACCATTGGAACCGAAACCCCAACTTAGTGTCTCTCATTTGAAAGGCTGTGTTAATGTTTTGTTTGCTTCCTAGATCTCCACTTAGATGACTTTCAGGTTGACCATACTTCCATCCTGGAAAAGATGCTCCACTGATCTACAGCATCTGACCATAATCTTCAGCATGTCCATAATGGGTATATGTCTGTTGCATCTTGAGTCAAACCCTGTCTTGCTTTCTGAGTCTGTTATACAACATTCTTGCATTTTTCTCCAGATTTACTGTCTTTGTCTAGGATTCTCTTTGTAAATGTATGTCCTGTTTATCCTTCCAATATTGAATAAATGGTCAATATTCTCTCTTCTCCCTCAACATAGACAAGGTTAAACCTCCATATTATAGTTGGCCCTATGTACCAAGCATTAACCCTTAACAAACTTTAATATCCTGTGTGAGTATTTGATACATCTTTATCTATGCCACCAGGCTGAAAAGGGGAGGGGGGAGACAGGAACCCAGGAACCACGTGAGATTTCAGCCCCGGTATATCTCCAAAACTTGACACTATTCCTGTCAAAGAGTAAACATCCAGTAAATATTTTTCAAGTGAATCAATGAATGAAAATGAGGTAATATTTTATGATTTCATAAACCTGTGACTGATAGTATCCTTCTTTGGGAAAAATCAAGATCACTTACTTCTGTGGAAAAATCATTTTGTGTTCTGTAAATCACATTAGTGACACATGCATTTATTCTTTTCTCATGGGCAAATGAAGAAAATATAATACAAATCCTTTCTAATCTAAGTTTATTTCTCTTTCGGAAGTGTATTTAAATGGTTTATCATGAATTCCAGCAACATTACACATTAATATTTGGAAGTACTTAGTAATGTCAGGAATAATTATCAAGTAATCTGTAAAAGCATGTAATTACTTTGTGCTGACATGGCACTTGTAATATAATTGTTTGTGGGGGATGAATACTTGAGCACTTGTAAAAAGTGAAATTACATAACATTGGGGGTGAAAAGGCATGAAATCTATTTGCTCTGTGCCAAAATTAATAACAGAGAAAAAGCAAAAGAAAGACTAACTCCTCTTTCTTTCTCTATCAAGAACAAAATACCAATATTCAAATTAAAAGTGGAAACAGTCTTCCTGGCTCCCATTCTAATAGATACAGGTATAACATACAATGTTATTTTCATATAGATGTGATATTTTGAAAAATATATAGAGAACAAATAGATTACTGCATAGCCTGGTAGCCTCCTGGATAATCTAAAAGTATTTGGCCTGTTCTAAGCCTTAATTTAAGAGAACTACAGTAAATGGCTCATTAACATTAATAATCCAGGAAAGACACTGCCCATTCATCAGAAAATGTCTGATTAGACAGCAGGGTCTTATCCTAGGATCTTGTCTGTTCTAAGTTTGGAAGGCAGTGGGCGCATCTCATTTCTTCATACTGAATATCTACAAGGCTTGTTTAGAGGAGTACATATGCTGCGTGGTAAACAAACGAAAATGGATGACAAGTCAGTGTCTTTTAATAAATAAATCTATTTGAATATTAAGGGGGAAATAGTACCCTCTTTGCTTACATACAGTCCTATATCTCTCTAATTTTCCAATGGTTGAATCCTAAATGAGTTATTAATTTCAATATGATTTCGACTTAAAGATAAGAAGCACAATTGAATTTCAGTTTGCTAACCCATAAATAGTAGAAGGTGAAGATATTGTAGAATCAAGGTGTATCTTTGTTGTGAATCTGGATTTCAAATAATAGTCACAATTTTTCTCCTATGTCATACACTTTCAATAAATTGGAATATATTTTAGAGGATCAATCCTGGTCTTATAACTACATTAAAATAGAGTGGCAATGAGTCCTGGAACAGCAAGCCAGATCCTCCTGCATTCAACATTTTAACATGTAAAGTTCAAAAATTAAATCAAGCCATCTCTTAGTCAAGGTTTGTCAGAGAAACAGAAATTTAATATTTCTCTCTCCATATGGATATGAATATGGAGAGAGAGATATTAAGACATTGACTCACACGATTCTAGAGGTTAGCAAGTCCAAAATATGCAAGTAGGCCAGAGACCCAGGAAAATGTGATATTGCAACTCAAATCTGAGGATAAGTCTGCAGGCAAAGTATCTTCCTTCTCAAGGTAACTCATTCTGTTTTCTCTCAAGGCCTTCAACTGAGGCCCACTAGCCTTATGTAGAATAATATGCTTTACACAAATATTTACTTTAAATGTCAATCCCATGTTAAAAACAAAAAAACAATAAAACTACCTTCACGGTAATATCCACACTGATATTTGGCATATCTGGACACCAATTTGGCACATAAAATAAACTATATTCCTTACATTTTCAGGGAAAAAATATGTAAGTTACATGTATTTTAATCACAGCCCAGGAAGAAGGTTATGGTGTTTAAGACAATGAATCATTTATGACTTTAAATAAATCTATTGCTATTTAATGTTCTTGTTAGAGATCCATGTAAAGCAGTTAAACGGAATGAAAAATCAATAGAAATAGATACTGATCGAATAACAAATAACATTTATGCTGGAGATGTCCACCACTGACTATAAAACTTAAGGTTTTGGGTTTTTTTTTTTTGTAATAAGTCCTGATTAGTGGTAAACTATAAAAGTGTGAAGAATATGACGTAAAAGGAATAATACAATAAACACGTATCTATGGTATACATAGCGAATAACTGCTATATGTATGTTTCATGCTTTACGACTTTAAAATTTGAAATATGTGCAAAATAATTGAAGACCCTTTCAAACTTCCTCTCACGGACTCACAGGTCAGAGTGACCTCCAACATGTGTGGCTGAATTCTTTTCATGTATTTCCTGTATTTTATATTCAGGCACATTTATTGTTAAACAATACCTTATTTTGATTTATCCAGATTATATTATTTCATTAAAATTGCATCCATAGTCATAAAACAAATTAAGAGTCTTGGCACTCTATAGAAAGATATGTTTTAAAAGATACTTACAGGTCTTACAATTAAGGTAAAAAAAGGTTACATTTCACAACTACTCATAATTTTTCTCCTGCATGTTGAGTTCCCAGACCGCATTGCTACCACCTAACTAGTGAAAAAATATTACACTAGGCCATTCTTTAGTACTGTAAATCAGAAAATAAGAATGTTTTATGATTTCAAAACAGATGTGGTAATACGTATTGATCTTCATGGTAAAACAGCAAAATAAATACATACTGGGTAAGAATTAGACACAAAGTACAACATAACGTTAATGTAATCATTCCCTTAATTATATTTTTATTTAATTTTTAATGACAGGCATTTAATCTAGAGACTAGAAAAAGAGGAAATAAGAATGGCTAGTAGAAAATGGATAAAATACATAAACCAAACTGGACAAATAAAAACATAGTAACATAGCAAAATAATTATATTTCTGTTAATATTGAAAAAATATTCAAGCCATTAACATTTTGATTATAATTATTGGAAAAAAGCTAGAACTAAGAAACTAAGATTTTCTTTCTTTCTTTTTTTCTTTTTTCTAAGCATGTTATTGCAATCATGTTTTACCACATCAGTTGATTAAGCTTTAATACAAAAATTATCCTCAAACTCTTATAAAACTGAAACAAAAATTTCAATTATTATAATTTTCTGAACTTAAGTCTCTAATCATAAAACACATCTTCTGTAGCTGACTTGGGATAGTCTAGTAAAGATGATACCATGGCATACTTTACGGTATGTAAAGAGAGAATTTTCACATCATTTATCTCCCTTTGGGGGTAAAAAAAAAATCAGGCAATTTTTCATATATAATGTTCAGCATTACCAGGAATAAAGCTATCTGTCTGAAAAAATAGCAAAAGACAGGCCCTACCATATACCCATAAGAGGTTCAGATATCAGAATTACCAGGCATAGATCTTAAAATGTGTGTGGCTTATAACACACCTGAAATTAGACGCCTTGATAAGAAATTACATCAGAGAACTCTATACTATGAAAATATCACATGGAAATTATAAAACTGAGTAACAGCATACATGAAACTTTGAACTAAAAAGGTGGGTCTTGTATTGTTTTAAAATAGAAGAACAAATTTATGAACTAGATCAGGGCCAGAGTGCAAGTTCAGCTTACCGTTAAAAAAGCAATTGGCTTCATTAGCACCACATTGATAGAGTGAAGGGAAAAAATATGCATTTCAACACATAAAAAAATTCAGTATCCAGATATTTGTATATTGGATAAAAATCTTAGCAAATGAAGAATAGGAAAAAAAATGTGTTTAATCTGATAAAAATTTTATCTGGGAAATAAAATTACAACAAGATAATTTAGTGATACTTTGTTCTCTCCTCTTTTTTTGGCAAACTTATGTGAATTAGCACCCAAGCCTGCTCCCTTTTTCTGTTTGTACCCATCATGGAAGATTTGTTAATACAAGTAGCTTTTGCTGCAATCCCAAACACTCCATCTGGTGGCTACTTGAAGATAAAAAATCTTGAGACTAGAAGCTCACAACTAAGCGTGTGTGTGGAGTCAAGAAGGTCTTTCTTCTCAGTTTGTTCTGAACTCAGAGAGAGGTGAAAAAGATGTAAATTATTATCATACCTAAACTGAAAGAAAGAATATATTTGTGAAACTTAGAAATATAACTCTCTGCTTTTATAATGTAGGAGTTTTTGGAATGGGTTTATTGCCTGTACAGGAGTTCATTCTGCAAGGGGATCAATGCCAAGATCCCCAGTGGGTACTCGACGCTGTGAATACAAAGCCTGTACATGCCATGCTTCTTCCTACACAATAGTTATGATAAAGTCTAATTTATAAATTAGAAACAGCGAGAGATAAACAACTATTAAAATAGAATAGCTATAACAATATCCTGTAATGAAAGTTATGTGAATGCGGCTTTTCTCATTCTCTCTCTGACAACATATCATTGTCCTATTGTAATGTTCCCTCCATGCCATCATAAATGACAGAATTTTCTTCTGTAAGTCTGTATAACATTCCATTGTGAAGATATACCACTTTTTCTTTGTCTATTCATTGATTGATGGATGTAGGTTGCTTCCATAACTCGGCCATTGTGAAACATGTTGAAATACACCTGAGAGTACAGGCTATTTACTTTCTCTTATAAGAAAATTTAAAAATGGAACTATGATATGATCCAACAATTCCACTTCTGGGTATGTATTTAAAGGAATTTAAATTGATATGTCAAAGAGATATTTGCTCTTCCACGTTCATCTCAGCATTAGTCCAATAGCCAAGCTATGGAAAAAGGACTTTTACAAGGAGAAAATAAATATCAAAATTAAAACAGTGATTCATTTGAGTACATCCCAAAGTCAGAAAAAGTCTTTCTGTGTAAACAAAGAAATAAAAAGCAAAATTATAAATACAACCTGTTTATTATTGGACAAACTACTAATGTCTATGCATATTTTAAAATGTCCACAAATCAATGAGTAAAATGTAAGCAAGAAAATACACTTGGCAACAAACATTACAAACAATTTACAAAAAATGTGAATGGACAATAAATCTTCATTAATTAGAATAAATTGAATAGAAACAATAAAATATCATTTCTTAGGAGCAGCACCTGTGGCTCAGCGAGTAGGGCGCCAGCCCCATATACCAAGGGTGGCGGGTTCAAACCCAGCCCCGGCCGAACTGCATCAAAAATCAGCTGGGTGCTGTGGCGGGCGCCTGTAGTCCCAGCTACTTGGGAGGCTGAGGCAAGAGAATTGCCTAAGCCTAAGAGCTGGAGGTTGCTGTGAGCTGTGACTCCACAGCACTCTACCGAGGTCGATAGAGTGAGACTCTGTCTCTACCAAAAAAAAATACATGTATCATTTCTTACCCATCATTCTGGCCACAATCTAAAAGTCTAACATTATCAATTTTTTTTTTTTTTCCTCACATCTTTTGTAATATCCTGGATGGAGTTGAAACACATTCTTCTCACTAAATTATCACAAGAATGGAAAAGCGATTATCCAATGTAGTCAGTACTAATATGAAGCCAGCAGGTGATCTGATGTTTGCCCACATGGGAGAAAACTCATTTCAATTCAAGTCTGGGGGAGGAGTAAGGAGGGAGGGGAAGGGAGGGGGGTTGGGTGATCTCACAGAATGAGCCATGGGTGGGGCTGTTTAATATTACCCATTATTGATCAGCATGTTAGAATATAGGTACTCTCAAATGCTTCAGATAGAAGAATAAAATGCAACACCACCTTGGAAAGCAATTGCGTTATACAACAAAGTTGAAAATGCATATTTTCTGGGCACTGAAAATACTGCTTGTTTCTCATGGAGGACGTAACACAACCTTCTGCCTTAACTTTGTGTTTCGAAACAAGGATAATTGCTAGCCTGTTTTCGAAAAATATTATAGGGCCAAAATGAATAACCAAATGCAAAGCCCTTAAAACATGATACTATTATTTTTATTGATTTATATTGCTATAATTCTTATAAATTGGAGCGGACTCCAATACATGTGCACATGGAAACACTTAAAGTAATTATTGCAGAATTGTCTGCAAAATTAGTGAGTATAATTTAATTAGCTATCAGTATGATAATGAGAGATACAAACTTGAGTTATACTCTCATTCTTTAAGTAATCTTACAAACAATTAAACAAAAAGTTTTAAAATATTTATTAACACATACTTCAAAAGTACATTGATGCTTAAAAAGTGTGAAATTTTTATGATAGGAGTTACGTTTGCTGGTAAAAGGCAGAGAAATCCGTGTTCAGTACGATACTGTCGACCACAAAACGTAGACAAGTAAGGAGATGTATTTTACTCAGCCTACCACAGTGGAGAGGGCACACTTAGCCCTTGATTCTAAGAGCAGAGTGTCTCAGCCAGGGATTAGGTGTGTATTGGATGGCGTTGATAAGATAAAGTGGGATGATTTAAGCTGGGATTGTTTTCCAATATACGAAGTCTCAATCAGCTGGACGGGAAATGTTTTCTCTGTGTTTAGCTAGCGTCAGGTGGACAAGCAGTTCCAAACAAGCTTTCCAAACTTGGCTAATAATTATTAGACAGCAAATAAGAAGTTGGCTGGAGGCCATGCAAATTTAGGCCCAGGGAAAGGTCTGTGTCCACCCTTGTCAACACTGTTCGGCAAATATTTCACGAACAGGCAAATGAGACTATAAAGTGTGTGCATGCTTGCACACACACGCGTATTTATTAACATGAACTCATAAAAGTGAGGCTGGATATTTTATACAAAATTTATGATGGGCAATGTCTCTGGGGAAAGGAGTAAGGGGAAAGGGAAATTTTCTTGCCTTAGAAATCAAAGTAGACTTCAAAATTTATTTTTCTATAAAATAAAGTGGGAATTATTTATGATTAAGTCTTAACATGGGTTTTATCTCATTAGCATTACAATACTATTGTTTTAATGTTCTGTATTTTAAAATTTTATGAAATTTTGAAAAGATAAAGGGAAATAATAATTGGAGATGAAAGAAATGGAAATGAGACTAAAAAGTACAGAAGAGAGAGAAAAGGTAAGAAAAAGGATAAGCTCAAGAGGGAGAAAATTGTGAAAGTGTTACAAAAAAGAACAAAAAGCCACCGCTTTCCTGTGCTAACATGGAAATCCTTACGCAAGCCAGACTGAGTGCATCGGGGACGCGCAGAGGGTAAGAAAGGGGAGAAACTGTGCGGAAATACTGAAAACAAGGAGCTTAAAGAGAAAAGCAATTCTTGAAAGTGTGTAGGGACTCAAGGAACAGCTTGTTGTTTTGTTTGGCTATTGTGTTATTTTCATGATAAGAAATAACAAGGCAGTGTGTCTCAGCCTTGGCTACGCATGAGAACCACCTGGTGATTTTAAAAATTGCTGCTGCCCTGTCTTAGGCCGCCATAACAAAATAGCACAGACAGGGTGGCTTGTGCAACAGAAGTTTATTTCTTACAGTTCTGGAGCTGAGAAGCCCAGGATGGAAGTGCTGGCCGATTGTGGTTCCAGGTGGGAGTTGGCTTCCAGGCTGCAGTTTCTATCCTGAAAGGAAGTTATACTTGACGATTGTTACAGACTGTAAGGACAGGTGGAGATTTAGAGGCAAGGGATGGAGTGGGGTCAATGGCCGGAAAGTGACTAAGAAGAAACAGCAGGCGTAAGAGGGATTCTGGCCAAACAGACTTGGAGTGTTGCTGAAGTCAGGCCAGGGTGATAAGTTATCAGGGTGGAAGATAAGTAATTTGATCTTGTATTAAGGGTAGTCAGACTGAGTGGAAGATTTTTGCTAAACTGACCCAGCAAAAGTCTTACTAAAATCGGAAAGAACAGGCAAAGATGGTGAAATAAGGAACAAATCCCAGGGCCGAGTCCTAATCAGAAAGAGGCCTCGTCAGACTCAGAGGAGGCTGAGTCAAGTTGGGTCATAGGAGAGCGTCTCTGTCACCCCCTATTCGCCGTCCTTGTCTGGCAAACTAAGCTCTGGTGCCTTTTCCTGTTCATCACCCCTGTCAGACGGCGGGCTCTATTTAGCCTTTATTCCTTCTCCAGGTGGCCCATCTCCAGCCAGGTTCATCAGCCCACTGTCTAAGGGGAAGCCAATACCAGAGGCAGCAGGGTTTACAGCAGAGAAAGAGCTTAGTCCGCAGTGGTAAGTGGGGAGATGGAAGGTATTTCTCAAATCCGCTTCCTTGAGACTTTGGGACATAAAGATTTTAAGGACAGCCTGGTGGGCAGAGGATTAGGTAAACAGGATCTGATCATTGCCTGGGTTTGGAGGGGGAAACCCTCGTATGGGCTGCTGCTTGGGTGGGTGACCCAACCCACTGGAGGGCAGGACCAGGTTCTTTAGTTGGGGGTCCCCAGGCCCGTCATGTCAGTTCCTTGGACTGGATTGGTCAGACAATGCATTGGAATGCAGGACCTGGAAGATATGTCAGAAACTACCCCTTGGTTTCAGAAAGGTGACGATATCTATGGAGAGCTGGCTTCTCTGTGTTTATATTACTCACCTGCATTTACATGTCATCCACATCATCTATTAAGAGCCAATCATATATTAATCATCGCTATTTTCAATTCCCTGAAAACTCCAACATCTGTGCTACATCTTGATTTGGTCGGATGCTTGCCGTGTCTCTTACGACTGTGTTCTTCCCTTCCTGCATGCTTTTTGGTGTTAAAATGCAGACGCGAATCCCATGATCGAAACGGAGATGAACTGGACTCCAGTGTGAGGTTTGACGTTAACCTTGAGTTGCCCGCGTTTACAAAAGCTGCAAATGTCATATTCCTCAACTTCATCTTGTTCCTTGGTTTTGTTTCCCTTGTTGTCTTTGGCTTTTCCAAAAATCTTCATACATAGACTCTTTTGGAAAAGCCAGACAACAAGGGAAACAAAACCAAGGGTTTTTTCCCCAGGCTTTTCAGTTGCAATCCACTGTTTTTTTACTGCAGTTCTGTTGAGGTGGTTCAGGTTGCGGGGTTCAGGATTGGTAAAGAACCCCACAATATTACGAGATGGGATAAAAATCCTCAGTCTATTACTTGGCCAGAGGTCTTGGGCTGTGACTTTCACAAGTGGCCTTTTCCACATAGAATAAATATTTCATGCAACGTATTTTCTCTTGGAGGGCAGGTCTTTGTCATGAAGAAGCTCTGGGTGTATTTCACAATTATTCTTCTTGGTCCTTCTTCGTGGGAACCTGGTGGAGTGCTCCTCAAAATAAAACCTAAAGAAAATGTGTGACTATCTTAAGACTTAACACTGTGGCCCCCAGGAGTTTTTCATTCTCATGCTACTCCATACCCAGGTTCCAGAAATTTGGCATAATTATCATTTAAGTATTTCTACCAATTGATGGACCATTAGAGTCTTCTCCAGGTTAGCTGATGTTGGCCGTGTTTCCAGGTTAGATGTAAGGGTTGGTCTCAGATCCTAAAGGCTTGTAATGTTTAGTTTTTAGTGCCCACGACCCTTAGGGGTCATATGCATTTACTTGCAGTGGATATGTTTGTTGACTGTACCAGGTACCAGGCACTGTTGGTGCACTTTGAATGACATAGTACATAACACAAAACTTCCTGCCTTTAGAGAGCTTGTATTCTCCTGAAAAGATCGGAAAAAAATCAGAACAAATAAACAAAATATATGGTATACTAGAAAGTGGTAAGATCTAAGGGAGGAAAAGATTGAGAATGGAAACCTGGGGAAAGCAAACTTAGATGATCTGACCAGGAAAGGGCTACTTCAGAAGGTCGCATTAGAGTAAGTGCCTGAGGAAGGGAAGGGCCTCAAGCACACGCATAATAGGAAATATCCTCCAGCCCAATGGAAGCACAAATGCAGAGGTTCTCAGAGTCTCCCGGAGTAACAGCCAAGAAGCTAGTGTCCCCAGAGTTGATGCAAGAGGAAGAAAAGTCAGAGAATGGAAGCAAAGTGGAGATGGCATCACTGGAAAAGAATTCAAACTCTGTGAAATCATTGAAAGATGTTTATTTTGAGCTGAATATGTGCAATCAGGGCAGGGAGGGCCACACCCACGAAGCCTGGAGGAAGTGGTCTTGCCGTGCTTACAGCTGGTTTCATACATTGCAGGGAGAGAGGAATTACACATAAGGTCATAAATTAGTACATGCACATTGGTTTGGCTTAAAAAGGCGGGACATCTCAAAGCAGGGGATTATGGGTTATAGGTGGGTTTAAAGATTCTTTGATTTGTGACTGAATAAAGAAAGGAAGCTTTGGATAAAGGCTTGGCTTGTTTTATGTCAAGATAAAACAATTTGTTAATAAGAAATAAGTCACCAGATGTATAGTGGACACACACTCTGATGACCTAAGAAATTGATGATCTGTGGGTGTGATTTCAGCTTTGTCTTGCAGAGCCTTAGGCCTGTTAGTGAGTTACCAAGGAGCATGACCAGGCCTGCCCGACCTCCCTTCTCACAGCCACCAACTCAGCTGTAGGGTATTTTGGGGTCCCCGTTACCAAGAGTGGGTCCATTCTATCTGCTGAGGAGCCTAAGATTTTATTTTAGTTCAGAGAATAATATAGGATCTCTTAGGGTGTTTTTTTTTTCTTTTCTATTTTAGGAGAAATATTGTGTAGGCTGATTCAAACTCTAGGCTCAAGTGATCCTCCAGCCTCAGCCTCCTGAGTAGTGGGACTACAGGTGCACCACAGAGTCTGGCTGATCATTTTAATATTACAAGAACTGTAGTTTCAAATCTAAGGTAGAAATTCACTGAGTCGTTTTGAATGAAGAAGTAACATAATTCTGAGTTATGTTTCAATAAATTCGTTCAGCCAGCTGTGACTGAATAAGAAGCAAAGAATTGAGAGGATTAAAAAAAAGAAAGAAAGAAAGAAAAGAAAAACACTTCAGCATTTCTCCCAGGCATAGTGTATGGTCTTTATCACAAAATAGAGTTTCATTTCATATCAAAAGCCATCATTGCCATGACAGATGGCAGGATAATGAACTGTGAGCTTAATACTATTTGATTGGAGGAAGATTAAGAAAGGGGCGAGGATGCAGATGAGAGCCAGCTACAGGCCTCCTGGGGTGGGTGTCCTGGGTGACCTAGGGCTAGGGTGAGGGCTGGCATAGGAGAAGGTTCACTGACAGAAAAGAAGAAATATCACAAAGGGAAAAGGTGCTAAACTCGGAGTTTTGCTAAGATTTGTCTCTGAAGCAGCTATTTTATTTTGATTCAAGAGCAATACCTAGGCTAACACTAATCCCAGCATATTTATACAACCTTAAATTTTTGTTGCCGGCTGCCCGAGACGTAGTTGCCTTCCAATTTATTCTGAAGTTCTTTGGCTTGTTTACTTGACGAACACATAATTGTTATTTTTCCCTTGCTCACTTCCCCACATCTTCATATAAATTCTTCCTTCAGATGGATTGAAATGTGACCTCATTGTCTAATAACTATCTCTCACATGTTATCAATAGCACGATGACTGCCTAGTAATTCAAGAATGATATATTTTATTCTTGCTGAATATAACTTTAATTTTCTATGCCGATCAATAAAAAGAATATAAATTCCTTTAGGAAATGGGTCCCGGGGAGAAGATAGGTACAAAAGCGAAACAGGAACCCTACGAGAAGTGAGAATCTAATAAACATTTGCACGTTAACTGGAGAGCATGTTGCAGCTTGTTGCTCCATTGCTCTAAATTAGGATTTGATATAGTGAGGCTTCAGAGAGATTTTTCTCCTGGAAGAGCATTATTAAAGTTATTCACACTACATGTGAAGTCTTAGATTATGGAGAATCATCATCGCTCTGTCAAAGCGGGTATTAACTAATTGGTAACAGGGGAATAGAAGGAGAGAAAAGCACACAAGGTCTTAGAGGTAATTTATTTCTTTGAAAGCAGTTGTTGATGGCTCGACATTACATTCAGTTAACACTTCTAGGAGCTTTTAAAATTATTCTCTCTGTCAGGAAGGACACAACTTCTACACTTTCACAAGACTTAGGAGCAGACATTCCTTTCTGACTCCTTTTTCGCATGCATGTGAATTGAAAACTGCAAACCACTGTTGCTGTCTTTGCCAGATGCTATATCAACACTTTTAACAGCTGCAATGTCCTCTAGATTCAGATTTAACATTTTCCCTTTTCAAAGTGACAATTATTTTCAATATCTCACATTTCTCTTTGGTTGGTAAAGCAGATCCCGGAGCAGAGCTGAAAATCTGTCCTAAATATATTCTGGAAAGACGAGAAGCTTAAGCAGTTGGCAGTAAGCACCATCAATAAAGACTGTATTTCATGTTATAGAAAACAGTCTGCCTTCTCCAAACATCTCACATTTTATTATAATTTCAATCTTTTCTCTGCTGGATGGCGGTGACCTTTTCTGATAATAAAATGTTTGTAACTGAATTCTGACTTTTACATTTAAAATCAGCTGGAACTAAGCTCCTCTGGGATATTTTGGGAGGTTGTTAAAAAGTGCCTGCCCCCATGGCCACAACAAACCTCACAACTTCATCTCTAACACTGGAAATAGTTTAAGAAGGCCACATTTTTTCTTCATAATTAGAGATGCCATTGGAATGGTAAAATATTTGTTGGTCTAGTGTTTGATTCAAAATGATTCATTATTTCTTTCAGGCAAGTAACTTGGAGGCAATGAAAGAGGAGACTGAAGGACCAAAAGTAAAGAAAGCGTCAGTGAAGAAATGTAAAATTAGAAACGCGAGAGAAAAATAGAGATGATGTAATACAGACCATCAGAAGAGAATCAGGCGTGTCTGACACCATATTGCAAGGCGCGCTGCTCTCCTCGACCACCTCGTCCACCCTCACGATCCTCTGCATTTCATGGCACACACAACGTATTCATTTAGATCCATGTGGTACAAGGGCAGGGGTCTGAGTAAAAGAGATATAATTATATAACTTGTCCTTTAGATTTAACAGAAAGGCGTATTTGACCTATTCATGCATACAAACACAACCATGTGTAATTAACATGCAGATTTTTTTATGGTTCTGCCCCATTCCCAGAAGGAAAGAATGCGTGTTCAGATAGGTTAAGATGAAGCTGGAAAGGCCAATCTTTCTGGGTTCTGCCAATCAATTTGTTATCATTATTTCACATCCTTTTGGCCAATCCTACAAGGCTTTGTCTAGCTTAAACTTAAAAATGGATAATTTCCCCTGTATCTTTGTGTTTGCGTTCTGGAAGCTCCCATGCACATTAAAATAAACACATTAAACACATTAAAATAAATATGTGTTTTTCTTCTTGTTAGTAAATCTGCCTCTATCAGTTATTTCTCAGTGAACCTTTATGGGCACAGATGGTTTTGCTCCTACAGTTTGGTGACTGTTCGACGGGGGGAACTTTGCTCTCTACAACTCTTATGTTTATTACACGGGATTTGAATTTTATAAGATTATGCAGTTCCATGTGTCAATAACAATATCCAAATAATGCTTCTGAAGTGTTTTCAGTTGTAGATGTAAAACGTGCTTTATTTCTTTACTTAGTTGACTTACTTTATCTTTTTCTCTCTCTCCTAACCCCCACTTTTGACTAAATTCAGGCCACCTCAACCTTATCTGATCTTCTGATCTTTGCTTGAGTTATTTTATTCAACTGAATAATTTTATGGTTTACAATGTTCTACTATTATATTTTCCCTGAATTCTTTATCTAACTGAACAGTTTTGCTCAGCCTTTGTCTTCTAAAGCCTTTTTAACATATTATCTTTTTTTGTTGTGGAACTCCCAGCATTTTCTCTTGGTTACCACCATTCTTTATACTACTATTTACTTTTTTGCATGGGATCTGGTTAAGAATTTCCTGTCTCTTAATACCTCCATAAATGCAGCCAGAGAAACCAACATAGCTTGCTAACATTTAGTTTTGAAATTATAAAGTGTCTTCTCCTGGAGTCCCAGGCTAAGTAGGTCTGTGGTTTGCAACCCACGTTGCTGCCAGTTGAATCCAACATTTTGCTGTAGCAGAATGTGGATCTCCAGATGGTTTTACTCCCAATTGCTGAGTGTTCTGTAAAGACAGAGAATACAGGATCCATCTACTCTCTTAGCAACCTGTGCTTCACATCTTATCTCTTGTTTAACATCACAAAGTAACCTGAGTATGTAGATTGCACCTACCTGCTAAAACTCTATAACTTACATGGAAACTAAATTTCCGGGAAGGTACTCTGTACACATGTCATCTCAGTGGTAAAACACTCAAAATGAAGGAGCAGAGAGATCATAAGCATCATTTAATCCAAACTCCAGTAGGTAGACTGACAACGACAAAACCTCTGTATTTTCTAAATTGATCTTTTACTGCGATTCTGGTGCCAAGAAAAATGAGTCTTTCAAATCAATGTACACTTTAACCAAAGTTTACCTGATGAGATGAGAATTAGAGTTTAGAATTTCAGAGGAAACTACCCTAATTCATCCTCAAGGAGAAAGTTACTTCCATAGTTCTCAACATTAAAAACTGAGTCTCGGGTGGCACCTGTGCCTCTGTGGGTAGGGCACAGGCCCCATATACCGAGGGTGGTGGGTTCCAACCTAGCCCCGGCCAAACAGCAAAAAAAAAAAAAAAAATAGCTGGACATTGTGGTGGGCGCCTGTGGTCCCAGCTACTCAGGAGGCTGAGGCAAGAGGATTGACTAACCCCGAGAGCTGGAGGTTGCTGTGAGCTGTGACGTCATGGCACTCTACCAAGGGTGACAAAGTGAGACTCTGTCTCCAAACCAAAACAAATAAAAAAACAAAAAACTCAGTCTCACCCCGAGGCACATAGTGAGCGATCAATAAATTCTAGCTGATTTTTTTTATAAAGAAAAGAAAGACACATTGCTTATTTAAAACCCATGTATAAAGCAAAGCCATCTGTACAGTTTTATTGTTCCCTGAGGTGAGAGAACTATCAGGAAATGCTAAAGAGATGGTTGTTTAAATGTAAACACTGAAGGCCACTCCAGCTAAATATTTGAGTGTGTTTGCATGTAAACTGATTAATACATATTTAATTTATGTTCAATAGTGAATTAGAACTACCATCAAGACACACTTCACTGAACTTGAAAATCAAGAGAAAATCTGTAAGACTCATTTCAGGGACTAACTTCTATTTTAAACATGTTTAAATGGATAGTTATCATTGAAAATTCAAAGTTTTTTGTGTAATTGAAACTCAAAATAAATTTCACTGAGAACCACTAAAACACTCATTTAGAAATCTGTTCAAGTTATTAATACAATTTCTGACATCTCAACATATTGGCAGCCAAATAATAATGTTGTCCATAAAAGTTAATAAATATATTCTGCTATAATGCCTAAAGGTAGATGCCTTTTTATATCAGATGTTTCATACTTACTTATGAATACTATAATGACCAAAATATAGATTTTCACGGCCAAAAATATTCCTAAAAGTTCAAGATTTGGTATTTACATTCTCGATGGAGATGGTTATTTATCTGAGATGAAAAAATGTTATTTGCCAAAAATAACATTTTCTTACACTCTGTTGAAGAATGAACAACATCAATACAATTTAATAACTGAACTTCAAACAAGTAGTGGCCTTTATACAAATAGAGAACAATGTGGAAATTCTCAAAGTCTTTGTATTACGAGAGCCATCTGGAAATTTGACTTGAATATACATGGTGCACAATTTCTAGAATATGGCTGAGAGTTTTTACACTATCGGTTTTAGTACACAGAGAAATGCAAATTCACACGGATATTTCACTGTTGAATTTGCCTGGTATACCCCTTGTGCCAAAATCTTTCCTTATATTTAAGGAGTAGACACCAAGACATTATAGACATAATCGGAAAAACAATAAAATATTAGAAATAACTTAAAATAATAAATAAATAAATAAACACTCCCCAGTTGTATCACCTAGGACAAGTCATGTAACTTTTTTAATTGAAAGATAAAATTGCATATATTTATCATGTGGCTACTGATATTTTAAAGTATATATACACTGTAGGAAAACTATCTAACTTTCGCCCCAAGCTTCCCATAGATGTTGAAGAAAAAAACCAGGGCATTATTAAATAACTTCCTGCTTTAATTATCTAAACAATACCTTAATATCCTGAAACAGCTAATCAGCTGGCTAAACTCATGGGAATCAGGGACTGTTTTAAACACCATGAAACCCTAGGATAGCCTTACATTGAAAATTATGAAAATAAGCTTTAATGGTCCACTTTAACAAGAAATATCACAGCTCCAGTTTTAAAATAGAATAATCATTAACACCCATTATAAATGGTATTCTGGTAATATAAACTTAAAAAAATTCAAACTGTTCTTTGTAACTAGAAGTTGGCTATTTTAAATCTATGCTTCTCAAATAATTGAGGCTCCTGGCCTTGCAATTCAATAATGTCCAGATAATGCTGCTAATGTATTTAATGTATAAAAATGTATTGCATGGCTTTCTGCAGACCATTTTTTTATTTCATGAATGTAAATGGTCTCATTAGCCAAGATTGCCATGGGCATAAAGCATAAGCCAGGTCTAAAAGTACATTTTAAGTGCTTTTATAATTCTTGGGCACCTTTCGAGAATTTTAATGTTTTCTTTTTAACTGTCATTCATGAAATTAACAAGAGCAAAAAAAGAAAAGACAATCACAGCATAGAAAGAATGAGGCAAAACTGAGAAATTCATGCTGGAATACACTCTCTGTGATTCTTCAGTTTCCTAACTGGAGACGTTGTTTAAAATTGTCTGAAAATATTTTAGAGAGGAATAAAAGACTAGTAATTTGAAGTAACATCGCTAAGGGAACTCTTGAAAAAAAAAATTGAAAACAGCCTAAGAGAAATAGGAATGTTAAAATGACAGAATTTTACTACCCACTCCCATCTGCCATAATCTTTTGTCATAACTTGTAATAAATAGTTGTTTCTAATTGAGATTCTAATGAACACTAAGAAAGCCCAGGCACGTTACTGGAATTTAGAGCAGAAAAGAAAAACAAAAAACATAAAACAATTTTTTTAAAATTCCACAAACTGTGTAATTAGTTAGTGGTTAATTTGTAAACTAGATTATTAGTCCCTCAAAGTTTGTTTTTAAAATGGATAAAGCAGTGAAATTCAAAAGTTGAGAGCACCCTTTCAATCCAGTGTTGAACATTATTTATGCAGATAACTGAGATCCTTTCTTGACCTACTGAGTCTTTTTAATGAGTATGAGGACTAGACAATTCTTACATTTAACAAGACATGACCATTGCTTTGCCTTTTGCCTTTTCATCCACCTTTGGGATCTTCTATGCATTACCTAGGGCTAAAATTCTTTATCAAATTAAATGCTATAAAGTACATTCTCATTTTTTAATCACCAACTTTTAGTCTGCAGGCCAATTATTCTTTATATTAATCTCAGGTCTCTCTCTAGGGCACAGGATGCCATGACCTTTTGGGGTCTAAAGCCCTCAAATGACCAGGAAATGTTGGTGAGAATGTGGAGTCCCCATGGGCAGCCCGGGAAACTCTGCTAATTAAGGAGAAAGTGTTTTTTGTTTTTTGCCATTTTCTTTCTTTCTTTCTTCTTCGTTTTTTTAAATTAAATCATAGCTGTGTGCATTAATGCAATCATGGGATGCGATGTGCTTGTTTTTATATACAATTTGAAATATTTTCATCAAACTGGTTAACATAGCCTTCATGGCATTTTCTTAGTTATTGTGTTAAGACACAAAGTGTTTTGCATGGATCTGCTCTTCTAGCACAAGGGGTATATAACTCAGGTTCCTGATACTTACCAAATCCACAAACCAGAGAATGAGGCTGGAAAATCCAAGGCAGTTTTGCTGGACTGCAAAGCCCACACTTCCTTCAACACAACACAGCAAATGGGGAAGACGCTCCACCCTCGGGCCCTCTTTCCTTTTTTTGTTTGTTTGTTTTTTTATTGTCTTTATTATTAAATCATAGCTGTGAACAACAGTGCAATCAAGGGGTACAATGTGCTAGTTTCATATACAATCTGAAATATTTTCATCAAACTGATTAGCATAGCCTTCCTGGCATTTTCTTAGTTATTATATGAAGACATTTGTATTCTGCATTTAGTAAGGTTCGCCAGTACCCTTCTAAGATGCACGATAGGTGTGGCCCCACCAATTACCCTCCCTCCACCCATCCTTCACCCTCCCTCCCCTCCCTTGCCCCTTTCCCCATATTCTCGTGCTATAGTTGGGTTATACCCTTCATATGAAAGCTATAAATTAGCTTCATAGTAGGGCTGAGTACATTGGATACTTTTTCTTCCATTCTTGAGATACTTTGCTAAGAAGAACATGTTCCAGCTCCATCCAAGTAAACATGAAAGAGACATCTGTACCAGAATGTTCATTGTAGCCCAATTCATATTTGCTAAGTCATGGAAGAAACCCAAGTGCCCATCGATCCATGAATGGATTAATACATTGTGGTACATGTATACCATGGAATATTACAGGCCATCCTTCCTAATCACACTCACATGCTCAGAGGAAGGTTGGTGTGTTGCGGGTTTTGTATGCTTGTTTTTCAACCATTTGAGTCTTTCACCAAATTG